>JAVJAP010000083.1:0-250000 GCA_034770075.1 Aralia elata
ATTACAAATTCACACCACATAAAAACCAACCTCCTTCAACTCTAAATACCAAAAAAACAACAAACCCACCAAAAAAAAAACCCCATACTAATTAAACATAACTCAAAATATAATTAAACATGAACTTTACTAAAATAAATATACAAAAAAACAATATATCTAAAAAACAAAAATTCCTTTAACACTTCAAACTAACACAATAAAATTCATAGAAACCCCCACCCATTAAACATAAACCAAAAAATACAAATTAAACCAACTAAAACTCTAACAATAATCATATATAAAAATCAAAAACACCCTAAAACAACTTAATCCTCTAAAATTATAAATCCATAACTTCACTAAAAAAATACCCATCAATCTAAAATAAAAATCCATTTACATCACAAACCACCCCAATAAAAAAATAATCAACAACACCAATACACTCACCCCCACAATACCAAAACCACTCAAAAACCAAAAAACATCATCAAAAATAAAAAACATAATAAATATCCCAACATTTTAACTACCCCAATCATACCAAAATTAATCTCAACACCAAACCCAAAAACAATATAAACCAAAAAAAAACATCTATCAAAAAACAATAAAAAAAATAATATCAAAAACAAAAATTCTTCCCCCTAAACACAAATAAAAAATCCTATATCTAATTAACATTCCACAAACATTAAAACAAAATCAATTTATATTTAAATCAAAAAATATTCACAAACATTATCAAATAAACCAAAATCCCAACCCCTCAAAAAAAACACCCCCACTAACACCCAAACATTTAACCCATCTACATCACCCAAAACAACAAAAACAATCTCAAACCACATAAAACACCATAATACAAAAATTACTACAAAATCAAATAAATCTCAACACATAAACAACCCAAACAAAATCCAAAAATAACAAACAAATAAAAAAAATAAACATTATAAAACAAACACATAAATAACAAAACAACAAAAAAACAATTCCACTTAATATAACCTTCAACTCCCAACACTACAAATCATATAAAATTAACCCATAAAATAATCCATTTAACCTCACACCCAAAAAATCCAATCAACAAAATACACAAAAAATCAACATCATCCCACAAAACAAAACTACCACAAACCCAAAACAACACAAATCATCCAAACATAATATAAAACCAAACAAACAAAAAAACCCCCACAAAAAACACCCCAATAATAAACCAACATCCCACTTACAATAAACACACATCCACTCACCACCCTCCTCACACAAAATACAACATAAAACATCTTACACAACAAACAACCTACTACACCCCAACCAACTTAAATACAAAATTACACCCACACCACAAAATAACCACCAAAACTATACATACATCACCACAACATAAAAAATAAACAATAATTTTACAAAAAAACACTCAATTAATTTATAAAAAAACAAAACAATAAAACCAAACTCATTTACTATCCATCCCCCCTACACAACTCAAAAAACCCACACAATCAAAACCACCCCATAAAAACAAAACCCCAAAACCCATACATAAATAAAAATCCAAAAAAAAATATCACAATATACCACACAAACAAATCCAATATTCACCCAAAAAAAATTCCCAAATAATCTTAAAATACAACCAAAAAAACCCCCAAACAAAACATATAACAATCATAAAATTAAACAAAAAACCCCCAACACCACAAAAATCAAACTACAACATACCAACAATACACTCCAATAATATAAACCCAAATACCACCACTACACAACCCTTCAACCATTAAAAATCCAAAACTCCACCAAAAACCAACATTAAACAATCAACAACAAAAACACATAATCAACACCACCCAAAACCCCAAAAACACCAACCAAAAATAACAACCCCCCCACAACCCCCAATAAAATAATACTAACATCAAACAAAACCCCATAATAACAAACAAATAACAACCAAAACACTAACAAAAAAAAACACTCCAAACAAAAAATTAAATAAAAACTATAAACAAATAAAAAACAAATTTAAAACAAATAACCAAACAAAACTATACCCATACACCAACCCTCCCCCAAAACAAATTATCACATATACAAATAAACAACATTCCAAAACAATAAAACCAAACACAATACAATAACAAAATAAAAAAACAATAACACATAAATACACAAACACCCCCCACCCCTCCCAAATCATAAACAACCCCCATTAAACCAAAAATAACCCACAACCCTAAAATACCCACCAACATAAACATATAAAAAAAAACAAACCCAAACCACAACAAACCAAAAAAAATAAACACACCCCCACCAAACAATACAATACAACACACCAACCCCATCCACCATCACTAAAAAACAACAAACAAACCCCAACCCCACCTAAACAAACCCCATACCAAATCCCATACCCCCCCCAACCAAATAAACCAATAAATCACCAACCCCACCCCAACATCAACACCCAAACATACCACCCACCAACAACACCACATAAAACACCCCACAAAAAAAACATAATAAAACACAAAATCCCATTCAACATATACACACCCCCACCCCAAATAACAAAATAACCACACCCAAAATAACTCCAAACAAAATAATAAAAAAACAACCCCCCCCTCACACAAACATCATAAATAACAATCATAACCACAATAACCCCCACCCACCCCAAAAAAAAACCTATAAAAAATCACACCCCAACACCAACAAAAAACAACCAAAAAACAACCAATCCCACAAAAACCATACACCACAACAAAAAACCACTTCTTAAATAAATATTCACCCAACACACCCACCAAAAAAAAAAAAACCCCAAACCCAATTAAACAAACCCCCCCAAAAACCCCATACAAACAAAAAACACACAACTCCCCATAATTCCCACAAATAAAACCCCCACAAAAAACCAAATAAAAAAACCCCCCATCCTAAAAAAACAACTCCAAAAAACCACACACAAAACAACACACATAACATATACCACAAAAAAAACCCAAAACTACCACAAACTCACAAACAAAACACACAAAAATAAAAAAAAAAAATCACAACAACATAACAAAAAAAAAACAACACCATCCAAAAACAAATAAACAAAACACCCAAAAACCAACCAAACCCCAAACACAAAATAAACCCCACCAACCAAACACCCCACCCACCCAAAAACAAACACACCCCACAACATACCTCAAACCAACCATAACCCCACAAACACACAAACCAAAAAACCAACCCACCCCACACAACAAACATCCACCACACCCCCAACCAAAAAAAAAAACCCAAACAACAAAAACCAAAAAATCAAACAAACCCAACAAATCACACCAAACCACACCCCACATAATAAAAAAAACCCCCAACAAATATCCAACACAACCCAAACACAAAACAACACCACATAAAATCAATCAACCCATACTCCAACCCAAATACAAAAAAACAACCACAACACACAACCCCTCACATACAACAAAAAATAACCCCACCTCATAAAACACACAACCACACAAAAAAACACCCCACCTCATCCAAAAAACCACCACAAAACCCCAATCACCCCCACAACCCCCACCCAAAAAAACCTCCCCATATAAAAAATTAAAACCCCAACATACCCAAAACCACCACTTCCCCCAAAACTCCCATCCCCCCATACCCAACCACCCCCCAAATTAACCAAAACCCTAACACCATACAAACACCCACCAAAAAAAAACAAACAATCATCAAAAAACCAAACACTTCCACCAAAAACACCAACACCCAAAAACAACCACACAACACAAAAATAACACTAAAACACAAAATATAAACATAACACAACCCCAATAACCAACAACACCCACACAAACCCCAACATAACTACACCATATAACCCACCAAAAATTCCACCACTACCATAAAACCACTTTATTACATAAATCATAACAATAACAACCAAAAACCACATAAAAACTACCACCCCATAACCCCACACAACCCAACCAAAAAACACAACCAAACACCCCTAAAAAATACCATAAATTATAAAACTCAATAATTCTAACCATTCAACAAAAATATTATACAACCCCACCACCTAACAACCCACATACTACTCCAATACAACATATACACAATATAAAAAAATATACACCACCACACCCACATAAACAACCAACAAACATCAACACATCAAACAATATACCACAACAATCACACCCCAAACCAATAACCCCCCACACTCAACCCCCCCTCAAAAACAACCATTCAAAAAAATACAAAACACCAAAAAAAAAAAATAAATCAACTCCAACACACAAAACCAAAAAAATCCAACCAACATTAACACATATTCACCCACAAAACTCAAACCACACAAACCCCACACAACCCATACAACAAACCCCCCCACCCCCACATAAACTCCCCAAACCCCACCCTAAAAACATTAACCTACAAACAACCCTAATACATACCCTCACACAAAATATCCCAAAATACACCATTCACCATAAAAACCCCTAACAAAAACAACCAACCCCACATACACCCATCAACAAAAAAATTACCCAAAAATAAAACAATCTAAAAAAACCCATCCCAACAAAAACATTAACACCAATCAAAATAAAAACCCTCACCCAAAAAAAACCACACAAAAAAACAATACAAACAATCCACACCCACAAAAATACAAAAACCCTATCAACTCAAAAAAACACTAACTCCCAAAAAATCAAATAAAACCCAAAAACATACACTAAATATATACACACCAAAACACCCCCCCCCAATATAAAAAAAACCCCAAAACCAAAAAACTATATAACCAACAACCACAAACAAACCAAACACCCACACACCACCCACCTCCAAAAAAATCAACAACCAAACAAACCCCAACAAAAAACACATTTAAAACACAAAAAACAAAAAACACAAAAAAACACACTACAAAAAAAAAAAAAAACAACACCACAACAAACCAAAAACACCAACACAAAAAAAAAAAACAAAACCAACAACAACACACACAAAAAACATCCCCAAACAAAAATAAAAACACCAAAATAATCAAACAACTAACATGAAACAACATTTACCAAACCACAAACAACCAACAAACCAACCCACACCAACCATCAAAACAACTAAAAAAAACCAACATAACTCAAAACAACACCACAACAAAAAAAACAAAAAAAAAAAAAAACACTAAAACCCCAACAAAACCACACAAAACCCCCCCTATAACAACAAACACTTTAACAAAATCAAAAAAAAAAATCATAAAAAAACCAACAAAAAAACACCCATACAAAAACAAAAAAAAAACAAAACAACCACAAAAAAAACAAAAAAAAAAAAAAAAAAAAAAAAAAAACAAAAAAAAAAAAATAAAAAAACAAAAAAACAAATAAACAACAATACAAAAACAAAAAAACACAACAAACAAAAAACAAACACAAAAAAACAACAAAAAAAAATAAAAAATAATAAAAAAACAACAAACACAAAAATCCAAACATAAATAAAAAACTAGAAAATTCCAAAAACATCCAACAAATACACAACAAACCAAACAACACACAAAACAAACCACAACAAACCAAAAAAACACAAAAAAACACCCAAAACCAATTAAAACAAACAACACCATACAAAATTAACCAATAAAAAATAAAATAAAAAAAACAAAAAACCCTAAACAAACAAAACCAACAACCCAAAACAAAAAAAAAAAAACAAAACACTAAACCAAAAACAAAAACAATCAAAAAACACAAAAACCAACAAAAACACAAAAAAAACAAATCATCCATACCCCCACACACCACACCAAAAAAATAAAAATCAAAAACAACACAAAACACAAAAAAAAAAACATAAAACCACACAACAAACTCCTTTAAAACAAACAAAAATCAAAACTAAAAAATAAAAAAACACCCACAACACAACCTAATCACACCAACAAAAAAAACATAACCAAAAAAAAAAAATCAAAAATAAACAAAAAAACAAAAAAAACATAAATCCCCCCCAATAAAAAAAACCAAAATCAAAAAAAAAAAAAAAACTCATACAAAAACAAACATAAAAAAAAACACAAAAAACAAACAAAAAAAAAACAAATCAAAAAAAAACAAACAAAAAACCAATATTCAAAAAAAACAAAACACAACAACAAACACCCCAAAAACAACAAAAAACAACACCTAAAAAACAAAACTAAATAACAACACAAATCACACAAAAATATAAATAAAAACAAACAAACAAATTAAATATAACAAAACAAAAAAACCAAAATAAATACAAAAAAAAAATAAAAATAAACCAACAAAAAAAAAAAAAAAAAAAAATAAAATAAAATTGAAAAAAAACAAAAAAAAATAAAACCTACATTAAAAAAAACAAAATAATAATATCAAACAATAATAAAAAAAAAAAAAAAAAACCAAAAAAAAAATTTTAAAAAAAAAAAAAAAAAAATCACACAAATAAAAAAAAATAAAAATCAATAAACAAATAAAAAATATAACAAAAAAAAAAAAAAAATAAAAAACAAAAAAAATAAATCACATAACAAACAAAATAAAAAAAAAAACAAAAAAAAACAAAAAAATATAAAACAAAAAAAAAAATAATAAAAAAAATAAAAAAAAAAAAAAAAAAAAAATACAAAAAACTAAAACAATTGTATATTATTTTTGTAAGATTGCCGGGTCCGCACAACAGTCCAAGGCCCCCATTCAAACAAAAAAATAGTCACGCAAGTGAAATAAAAAAAGTAGTGTCGACGGAATCAATTATAGCCGACTAAATGTCCGAACAAAAATAGCATATTTGTAAAAAAAGGGATTTTTTGTAAAAAATAATGTTAGTTCAACGAAATTATATTTGATAAGGTACGGGAGTACTCCATAAAAGATATAGAAAAACAAAAATAATAAAAATAAAAAAAGAAAAACATAAATAACCAAACAAAAAACAAAAAAAAATCTCATTAACAGGGGGGGAAAAAACAAAAATAATAAAAAAACCAAAAACAACGAGGAACCAAATCAAAAAATAAGAATACAAAAATAAAAAAATATGACATATTATAATAATAAAATAAAAAATCAACTCACTATAAGAAGAAAAAAAAAAGTATTCAACCACTCCCAACCCCCACCCCCACCACCCCCCCCCCCTCCCACCGACCAAAACAACCCCACCCACCCATATCCCCCACTATGCCTTACTCCCCCACATCCCTCTCCTGTTCAATACAACAAAAAAAAAAAAATACAAAAAAAAATTTGACCCACATTTTCCTTTTCATAATCTGTCCTTATTTATTATTTTTTCCGGCACAGGAAACAAAGAATAAGAAGAAAAATAAAAAAAAAAAATAAATATAATAAAAAAAAAAAAAATAAATAATTACCAACGGGGGCGGCCGTAGGTAGAAAATTAAGAAAAATCGTAATAGATATAAAATAAAAAAAAATAAAATAAAAAAAAAAAAAAAAAAATAAAAAAAAGTAAAAATAAAAAAAAAAAACCAAAACAAAAAATAAAAAAAAAATACAAAAAAACAAAATACAAAACACAAAAAAAAAAAGCAACATCTAAAAAAAAACCAAAAAAAAAAAAAAAAAATCAACACCACAAAAACATAAACCATAATAAACAACAAACAACAAACTACTAACACCAATCACCACAACAAACCCAAAAACTCCGGCATCAAAATCAACCACACACACCAAAAAGACAAACACAAAACTCAAAACAAAAATAACACTCCAATAAAAAACCAAACAAATACAAAACATCACACAAACAAAAAACACCAAAATAAACCACCCCTTCCCCCAATACCATCCCTACCCCACCCGCCACTACACCAAAACCCACACACCCAACCACATAACCCCAACACACACCAAAAAAAAAAAACAACACAACACCCATACTAAACTAACACAAAACACCCACAACCACCGAAACAACCCCACTCCATACCCACGCTCATAAAAAAAACCCAAAACAAACAAAAAAACAGACCCCGCGTAAACCAAAACCCAACGCCAAACACACCACCCAAAAACACCCAACAAAAAATAAACAACCAAAAAAAACAAACCACACACAACCAACACTAAAATATCCACCAATAAATATAAAAACCAGCACACCAAACAACACAACAAAAAACAATCTAGTTACACTAAACAAACATACACAAACAAACAACACAAAAAATACAACAAAAAGAATAATCAATAACAATACAAAGATTCCCCATACACAATAAAAATATAAAAAAAAACCAACTAATAAAACCACAAATAAAGAAATCAAAAAATCACGACCGAAAAGAAAACATGACGTAAAAAGGTAAAATAAAAGAAAAAAAACACAAGAATAAATAACAAGAGCCCAAATAAAGAATACCACAAAACATAAATATACATATAAGCAACCAAAATCAAGAATACAACACCCAAAAACAAAAAAATAAAAAAAAATACAAGATAAATTAAAAAAGAGAAGAACAAATATTAAAAAACAAACACAAATAAATAAAAATATCTGCTACAAAAAACAGAATTAATACACAACATACAAATATAAAAAAAAAAACCAACAATAATATAACAATAACCCTAAAAACCAAAAAAAGCAATACAATATACAAAAAAAACAAAACACCCACTTTAATACATGTCATAAAATATTATGAAATAATATAGCTAAACACCCCAAACACCATAACCAAAAACGCTCCAAACTTGAAACATTCAATCAAATAAACAACAAAATACTATATTAAAATTCACCAAAATCCAACAGATGAAACCAGGAAAAACACCCTCAGATAAATAGAAAAGTCCAAGTAAATAAAAACTATATATAACACACCAAAGGAAAACATATATTATAATCGAGATAAAAAAAAAGACATTTAAGAAAAACAAAATCCAAATACCATAAACAAAAACACCCACAATTCAAAATACATTAATAATGACACCCATATGAATATATACAGAAAAACCACCATAAACAAAACATAAGAAAGACAAAAAAAAAAAAAATAAAAACTAACAAATCAAAAGAAACATAAAAAAAGATTAAATAAAACACTAAAACGAAAATCAAAAATACCATAAAATACAACATAAAAAACACTACGTCCAAAACAAAAAGACAAAATATACAAAGATTAATAAATAATCATTACTGAATACATCTACACAATAAATAAAAAGCAAGAATACTAAAACGAGCAAGCGTTCAAACACCCATCATAAATATACAAACATAAACACTAAATGACAGAAAAACAAAACCAACATAAATATACCTATATAAAAATTGACATGAAAAAACATAACTAAAATAAACAGAACCAAAAAAATATATAGTGACAAAAAATATAAAATGAAGCTATAATAAATGCTAGGTCTCTAATACAAATTAACAATAAAAAGTCAAGTCTATATATCAAAAAAAAAGTTCATAGTAAATCACCAAATAAAATAATAAACAAAATAGAATTGTTAAATTCATTTTAGACAATAAATGACACCAACAATCAAAGAACAAACCCAAAACTCACACGTAACCAGTAGATAGTAACAAAAACCAAAAAAAAAAAAAATACAAAATATAATCAAAATAAAAAAAACTCCAAAGAAACACAAAACAAAAATAAATTCTTCAGGTAACAATGTATACTTAAAAATTAAGAACAGATACACCAAATAAAAAAAAATACATAAATTCACAAAATAACAAACAAAAATAGCATACAACAAAAACAACAACACACCTAATTCAAACAAACATAAGAGATTAAACAAGAAACATAACACAAAATACAATAAACATCAAATTATAAAATAATAGAAATACATTAAACTAACAAAACCCCAATAGAGAGAAAAAAAAGAATTAAAAAAGAAATGATAAAACCAATAAAAACCCCCACAAACCACAAAACAAAAATAACATAAACATAACAACAAAAAAAGTAAAAAAAACATAAAAAATAAATACCAATACCAAAGTAAAAAATTAAATTAAAACAGACCCAAAAAAATAACCCCACCTATCAACCGAAAAATTATCAAGAAGACACAAAACCAAACTAAACATAAAACAAAAAATCACGATAAACAAATAAAACAAGAACAATAAAAATAACAACAAGACAAATATAAAAACCCCTAAAAAACAAATCAAAAGAAAAATAAATAAAAAAAACAAACCCAATGAAAAAAAACAAAAATAACAAAACAATAAAATCAATAAAAAATAAAAACAAAAAAAAAATAAAAGAAATAAAACAACAAACACAAAAAAAAAACAAAAATACAAAAAAAACAATCATAATCAAATAAAAAAAAACAACACATCAATAAAATAATCATACAAAACCACAAACACAAAAAACAAAAAAAAAAAAATACCAAACAAAATAAAACAAAATCAAACAAATTAAAACAATAAACATCTAAACAAAACAAAAAACAAAAATCAAACAAAAAAAAACAAAAAAAAATAATAACATAAAAAAAATACTCAACAAACACAAACAAAACAACAAAGAAAAAAGCAAAAAAAAAGACAAAAAACACACGAAAAAGAAAGAACAACATAAAAAAAACAACAAAAAAAGAAACCAAACACCCACAACACTCACACATCAACTCATCAAAACACACACACACAATAAACACAAATCCCCATACAAACACACATACACCCTCCCATAAAACACAAAAAACCCACTCAAAACAACAACACACAAAGAAACAACAACCACCACAAGACAACTACAAACATCCAATCCATCCCAACCCCAAACCAATAACCCCCCAACAAAAAAATAGAAAAACAAAAAAAAACAAAAACAAAAAAAAACCAACAACCTCATTAACAAAACATAAAACAAAAACTTAAAACAACAAATAACACAAACAACAAACAAACATACAACTAAAAAACCCATTACAAAAAAACAAAAAAAAAAACCAAAACACAAACCAACAACACAAAACAACTAACAAAAAAAAATACACAAAACAAAAACAAAAAAAAACACCACATAACCAACCAATAAACTACAACCCATCACAACCCACCTCCACCAAAACACAAAAACCACCTACCACACCCCAAACACCACAACCCCCCCCAAAACCACAAAAAACACTCCACCCCCACAACAACCAACAAAAAAAATAAAAAAAAACACCAAAATCACAAAACAAAACCACAAACAACCAACAAACAAAAAAAATACCAACACCCAAAACACACCCAAACCTAACCCACAAAAAAAACCAAAAAAAAAAAAAACATCAACACAAAAACAACAAAAACAAAAAAACCAAACACACACAAACTCCAACACACAATAACAAAACAACACCAAAAAAAACCTAAAAAACAAAACAACCCATACCATCCAAAAACAAAAACCCAACAAACACCACAACCACCCCCAAACCCCCAACCACATAAAAAAACCCCACTCCCCCCAAACCCAAAACCACACCCACCAACACCAAAAAACAAAACCACCACACCACCCCCCTAACCAAACCCACAACCCCCCACAACACCAACACCACAAAACCAACCCCCCACCCACACCACCCACACCACCAACCACAACAAAAACAACACCCACACAACCCACCAAACACAACACCCACTCCCAAACACAAAAAAACACAAAACCAAACAAACAATAAACCAAAACCAAAACCACCAAAAACACCCACAACAACCCAAAACCCCCCACAACCAAAAAAACCCAAACACACCCCAATAAACCACAAACCCAACCCAAACCCAACACACCAAACCCCCAAACCACACCTAACCCCAACAACCCCCCCACAACAACACCACAAAAAACAACAACCAAACCCCCCACACCAAAACTCACCCAAACACAAACCACACTCAACACCAAATACACCCCCAACAAACCCAACACACAAACACAACAAAACACCCACACACACAACCACCACAAACCACACAATACACACAAACCAAAACCCACACACCACCACCCGTCCAACACACCCCCACACAACAAAAACCAAACAACACCAATCCAAAAACAACAAACCAAAAACACACAACACACAATCCACCAAAACAACCACACTAAACCCCAACACACACCCAAAACCCAACACCAACCCCACACCAACACAAAACACCAAAACCACCCCCAAAAAACAACAAAACACCCCCTACCACACAACACACAACTCAATTAACACAAACCACCCACAAATCCCCCAACAAACCACCAAACAAAACCCACAAACACAACCCACACACAAACACACACCACAACACCAAAAAAACCACCAACCAACAAACCCCAACACCCAAAAAACACAACCCCCAACAAACACAAAAACACAACCAAAACAAAACCACCACACCCCCCCACACTCCACACCACCCACACCACCAAAAAAAAAAACAACCCACAAAACCAACAAACCAAACCAAACCAAAACAACCAACAAACCCCAAAAACAACCACATACAACAAACACACAACCAAAACACAAAAACCCCCCCAACACCCCAAACAAAACACACCACACCCCAACATACAAAAACACCCACCACACAAACCCCAAACAACCACAACCCAAAAACCCACACCCAACCCCCCACAACCCACCCCAAACAACCACAAAAACCCACCCAAAACCACCAACCCCCAACCCAAAAACACACCCAACACCACCCCAAAACAACCCCCACAAACCAACACCCAAAACCACACCCCCCACCACACAAAACCCCCCCAACCAAAACACACCAACCACCCCCACACCCCCCCCCCCAAAACACCCCCCCCCCCCACCCAACAACACCCCCACCACCCCCAACCCCCCCCCAAAACACCCCACACCCCCCCACCACCCCCAAACCCCCCAACAACCACACCCCAACAACCCACCCCCAAACCCAACACCCCCCCCCCCCCCCCCCAACCCCCACCACCACCAAACCCAACAAAAAACCACCCCCAACAACACAAAAACACCCCCCCCAACCCCAACCAAAAACCCCTAACAAAAAACAACACCCCAACCACAACCCCACCCCACCACCCCCACAACAACCCAAACAACCCCCCAAACACCCCCAACCCACAAAAAACAACCCCCCACCAAACCAACAACCAAAACAACAAAAACAACCACCAAACACCCCACCCAACCAACACCCCCCCAACACACCCCCCCCAAAAAACAAACCCACCCCCCCCACAAAACAAAAACCACAACCCCCCCACACCAAAAAAAACACACAAAAACCAAACCACCACCCCCCACCCCAAACCCCCACCAACCACACCAACCACAACCCAACCCCCCCCCCCAAAACCCCACCCCCCACCCCCCCCCCCCACCCCCCCAACCCCCACCCCACCAAAAACAACACCCACACCACCCAACCCCCAAACCCCAAACAACAACCCAACCACCACCCCCAACAAAAAAAACACACCCACCCCAAACCACCCCCACACAACCCAAACACACCACCAACCACACCCCCAAACCCCAAAACACCCCCCACCAAAACAAACACAACCAAAACACCAACCCCCAAACCCAAAAAACACACACAAACACCCCCCCCCCACACCCCCCCCACCCCAACCAAAACACCCACCCCAAAAACCCCCACCCACACCACCCCCCCCCACACAACACCAACACCACCAACCACCCAACCACACCAACCCCACACCACACACACCCAAAACCAACAAACCCCCCACCACACCACCCAACACCCCCACACACCCCACACCCCAAACCAACACCCCCAAACCCCAAAACAACACACCCACCCAAACCCCCCACCCCAAACAAAAAACCCCCACCCCCCCACAAACACCCAACACAACCACAACAACACCCAAACACAACAACACCCACCCCCCACACAACAACAAACCCCACACAACACAAAAAAAACCCAACCCAACCCCACAACACAACCACAACCACCACCACCACAAAAAACCACCCAACACACCACAACCCCCAAAAAACAACCCAACACCCAAAACCAAACAAAACACCAACAAAACACACCCCACAAACACACCCCCCACCCACCACACCCCAAAAAACAACACCCACCAAAACACCACACACACAACCACACAAACCACAAACACCACCCCACAACACCAACACACCAAACAAACACCCCCAACCACAACCCACAAAAAACAAACCCAACCCACACACCCACAACCAACACACCCACCAAACAACACCACCCCAAACACACAACACTCACCAACCCCCACCCAACAACACCCCCAAACCACCAATCACCCCCCCCCAACAACCCCCAACAACACACACACAACACACAAAACCACAAACCACCCACCCCCCCCCCCTAAACAACAACCCAACCACTACACCACAAACCACACCCCACCAAACCCCACAACAACACACACAAACCACACAACCCAACCACACCCACAACAAAAAACACACACCCCAACCCAAAACCAAAACCCAACACAACCCAAACACACACCCCACCCCACCCAAACCACACCCAACACCACCCAACACTCACCCCAACACACACACCCAACAAACACAAACAACAAAAACACAACCAACACACAACCAATCCCCAACAAACCACCACCACCCCCCCAACCCCACCCACCCCCCACCCCACACTCAAACCCACACCACACCACCCAACACACCCAAACACACCCCCACCCCACAACAACAACCCCAACCCCCCTCCCCAACAACAAAAAACCACCCAATCCCACAAACTCCACACACCCCACACACAAAAAAAACACCAACAAACACCAACCAACAACCCACCACAACAAACACCAATCCCCCCCCACAACAACCACACCAAATACAAAAACCAAAACAAACCCCCACAAACACAAACATACCCACCTCATAAACACATCCCCACCCCCACACAAACAAAAAACCCACACAAATTCACCCCACACCACCCCACAACAATCTACACAACAACCAAACCCCCACCCAAACCAACAAAACCCACCACAACCCACCCCACAAACCCCGCAAACACCACATCCCCAACTACACAAACCACAACAACAACCCCAACACACACCCCCAAACCAAACAACCAACACAAACCCACTTCAACTAACCACCCTTCACCCACCAAACCCCCAATCACCCCCACATCAACCACAACACCCAATCAGACCCCACACACCCAACCCCAACCCACCAAAAGCCACCCCAACCACAACCCAACACACCACCACAAATCAAAACACCCAATCATAAACACCAAACCCACCCCCACAACAAACACCAACACCCCCCCAACCAACAACCAACCAACCCACAACACCACCAACCCACCCCCTCCACCAACCACCAACAAAATCAAACCCACCCACCCCGCAACCCAACCAACCAAACAACCACAAAAAACAAACAACCCCAAACCCAAACAACCACCCCACACCCAACCCACCCCCAAAACCCCACACCAAACCAAAAACCCCCCACCACACAAACAACACCAAAAACCCTCCCCAAACCACACCTAACAACCCCACTCCCCCCAAAAAAACCCCCCCACAACACCAACCACAACACCACCCCAAAAACAACCCCACCCACCATAACCCCACAAAACCACAAAACCACCACACCACCACAAAAAACAACCCCAACCCCAAACCCAACCCCCCCAAACAAACCCACCACAAACACACAACCCACCACAACACCAACCCCCACCACCACCCAGTCACACATTTAACCCAAAAAAATCAACAACCCCATACACAACCCCTCACCAACCCCAAAAACCCAACCACCCCACCCACCCAACAAAAAAACAACCCACCCATCAAACGCAACCCAAAACCAAAACAACAACCCAAAAAACCACCCCTAACCCCAACCAACCAACACCAACCACAAAACCCCCCCCCCACCACACCCATAACAAACAACCCCCAACTATATAAACACCCCACCACCCCCCCACCAAACCACACCCAACCAACAATCCCACCAAACACACCAAAACCCACCATTACCCCCAAAACCACCACAACAAACCATTTCTCAAACAACCCCAAAAAAACACACCAACACCCACAACACAAAAACCCCCACCCCCAAACCAAAACCCACCATACACACCCAACCCCAAACACCAACCACACTAACACAACACAACAACCAATACACCCAACAAACCCAACACAACATCAACACCCCACCTCCCACAAATACACAAAACCCTCCCCAAACCCATACACACCAAACCCCCCCCCCACCACCAAAAAAAAAAACAACCCCCCACCCATCACAAAACACAATAAATACCCAACCAACAAAAAAACATCATACCAAAACCCCACCTACCACCCCCCACAAAACAAAAAACCCACCCCCCCCCCACAAACCAAAACTAATCCATAAACAACAAAATATAAAACCCCCACCCCACAAAACCCCAAAACAAAACAAATCACCCCCAAACCAAACACCACAACAACAATACACACCCAACACAAAACCACCCCCAACTAACACCAACCCTCCCCACACCCCCCCCCCACATACACCCCCCAAAACCCCACAAACCCCACCCACCCAAAAAACACCCCCCCCCCCTAACACCCCACACCAAAATCCCCCCTCCACCCCACCTCACCCCCCCCCCCACAACCATCCACAAACACAAATACCCCAACACCCCCCCACCCCCCCCACACCCCCACACACCCCCATAACCCCACAACCCAACCCATCCCCATAAAAAACCCACCCCCAACCACCCCATACACACCCCCACATCAACCCAATATCTTTCACAACCCCCCAACCATAAAACCCCCAACAAAAACAACCCCCCCCCCCACCACCCCCCTAAACACCCCCAATCCCACAACCCCATCTAAACCCAACACCCTCCCACCAACACCAAACCCCCCCCCCCCACAAACCAACCCCCCCAAACCTTCCCACCCCTCCAACACAACCAACTATCCCCCCTTCCTCCACCAACCCCCCATACAAAATCCCTCCCACCCCATCCCCCCCCCCCCTCCCCCCCCACCACCCCTACCCCAACCCCCACCACCCCAAACAACCTCCCTCCCCCCCCAAACAACCACCCCCCCAAACCCCCAACTCCCCTAATCCCCCAATAACACCAAAACACCCCCTCACCCCCCACCCAAAACATCTCAAAATCACAAACTCACTCCCCCCACAAAAACACCCCCATAAAAACCAACACATCCACATTAAATACTCAACCCCCACAACCATAACCCCCAACAAATCCAACTTCCCCCCCTCCCCAATCCATCCTTCTCTCAAACAAACCAATTAACATCTCCCTACCCTCACAATCCAATAATACACACCCCCCAAACACCAACCACAAAATCAACTACAACAAACATAACCCCTCAATACTCAACACAAACAACAACAATAACCCCCCACAACATACCAAAAAAAACCCCCCCTTAATAACAACTCCCCCCCCCCCAACCCAAATCCAAACCAACACTCAACAAACCACACAACACCACCCAAAACACAACCAACCATCCCCCATCAACTACCCCCCCCCCCCCACCCCCCCAAACCCCTCCCTAAACAACAACCACCCCCAACACCATTCCAACTCAATTTACCACAACCACACCCACTTCACCCCTCCATTAAAAAAACAAAATTACCAACCCCACAACTCCTAACCACACAACCTAAATCTCCACCCCATACACCCCCCCCATCCCCCCACCAACCCTTCCCTCCACACACTCCACCAACAACTAACACCCTAATACATATTACCCAACCCACACCCCTCCCCAAAATCTACAAACACCCAAACAAATCACCACCCCAAACAAACAACATCACCAAAACAAAAAACAACCCCCTCCACCCCAACCCCCCCCACAAAACCCCCCCCCACCCCCCCCACCACCAACACCCACCACACACCTAACCAACAATCACCTTCACCCAACACACCCAAACACCACCCCCCCCCCTCCCCATATACCTCCCTCCCCACCAACAAAAAAAAACCACAACACAAAAACACCACAACCCACAAACAAAATTTTCACCCCCACTCCCCCAACCCACCAACCACAATAACCCCCCCCACCCCTACAAACCCCCCACCCAACACAACCCCAACACCCTCCCACCCCCCCCCAACCAACATCCCCCATCCCCCCCCATATCCCCCACCCCCCCCACCAACACAATCCCCCCCAAAATAAACACACCCCCACCCCCACAAAACAAACACCCCCCAAAAACCCCTTAACAAATAACCCCCCAAAAAACACCCCACCACCACCCCACCCCCCCCCCCCCCCACCCAATACAACCACAACCCCCCCCCACCCACCCAACCCCCCACCACCCCCACCCCCCCCCCACAACCAAAACCCCCCCACACAACCCATAACAACACCCCCCCAACCCTATCACCAACACTCCACACCTCAAAACACAAACTCACCCCCAACTAAAACCTTCCCCAAACCCCCCACCACCCCACCCATCACCCACACCATCATACAACCACCCCACCTCATACCCCCACATACCATAACCCCCCACATCCCAATAACCCACCAAACCCCCACACCCAATAACAACAATACCCTCCCAACAAACAATACCCCCAAACACCCAAACCCCCAAAAACACCCCCCTCCTACCAAAACCCCCCAAAAAACCCCCCCTAACACAAACCCCCACACCCCCCCCCCAAACCTACAATAACATCACCCCCAAACATAACCACCAAACCCAAAAACAAACATCCCACCCCACCCCCCAAATTAAACACCCCCCCCATTAAATAAAACCCCACCCAAAACCCACTCCCCACCTCCACAAATTCACCACAACAAAACTTTACACCCCCCACACAATACCACCCACCCTCAAAAAAAAAAAAAATAACATATAACTCAAATCAAAAAAAAACATACAACCCCCAAAATAAATAACAAAATCTCTACACAACCACAAAACAATAACATCACAACACATAACTCCAAACAATACTAATCACACACCACCACAAAAACACAAATAAAAAAACAATCATCAACCCCACTAAAAATCCAAAAACTACCAAACCACAAAAACCAAACATAACCCCATACCCACCCCCCCCACCCACACACCCCCCCCACCACTCCCCAACCCACATACCCCCAAAATACCCACCCCCCAAAAATACAACAACACCACACAACACCCCCAAACCCACACCCCCCCCCACACCACCACACACCCTTTCCCCCCCCATAAACAAACAATCAAAAACACACACATACCCCCAACCATACACCCCTACACACAAAAACCCCTCCACACAAAAAAAACACAATAAACAACTAACTCATACCCCCCCCCAAACCCCATCCCCCCCATCCCACCACCCAACACCACCCACACCCCCCCAACACACCCCCAAAAAACTCACACCCACCCCCAACCCCCACACAACCTAAAAACACACCATCACCAAACCACCCCCCACCCCACCCCCCCCACACTCCCCCACCCCCCAATCCCAAAAAACACCCCAACACCATCACAAACCCCCCCACAAATAACCCAAACAACCCCACCAAACCCCACACACCATCCCCAAATTTACAACTACAAAAACACAATCAAAACAAAACAAAACAACACCCCCCCCATAACCCCACCCCAAATAATCAAAACACAAAACAAAACAAAAACCAAACCAATAACAAAAAAAATCCAAAAAAAACCAACAAAAAATAAAATCCACCCCATCCAAAAAATAAAATAAAATAAAAATTCACCCAATCCCCCCACAATCTACAACTCAAAATTAAAAACCACACAACAAAAATCACCTAAATATAAACACACAATAAAACAAAACCCCCTTCAACACATAAAATAACAACAAAATCAACCCTCCCTAAAAACAAAACACACACCCACAAAAACAAACACAATCACTCAAAAAAAAAATCACAAAACAACCCATTAAAAAATTTAAATAAAAACAAATAAACAAAACACTACACAAAAAAAAACCCCAAAAATAAAAAAAAAACCAAAACACCAATAAAAAATATAAAACAAAAACCAAAAACATAAAAAAAATAAAAAAAAAATACATAACCAAAAAAAACCCACCAAAAAAACATTAACAAAAAAAACACTATACACCAAAACAAAACAAAACATAACCAAATAAAAAACAAAAAAAATAAAAACAAAACAAACACCCACAACCTATAAAAAAAATATCAAAAACACTCAAACATACAAACAAAACAAAATAACATAAAAAAAACAAAATAACCCCCAATCCCACACCAAACCCCCCCCCTATCATAATAACAAAAAACCCACATCCCCACCATAAAAAAACCAAAAAACCCAACAAAAAAAACAAAACCCCATAACACCCCCCCACCCAAAAAAAACATAAACCAAAAAATCCACCACCCATATAAAAACACACAACAACACAAAAAACAAACCACAAAAATACACATCAAAACTCAAACACAAACCACAAACCCCCAATAAACCAACACAAAACATACAAACCCATTTAACACAAACAAAAAAAACACAAACAAATAATAAACAACCCAACTATATATTCACCAAAATAACCAAATACACAAAAAAAAAAAAAAAAACAACCCAAAAAATAAACCATCAAAAATACCCCCACAAAAAACACCATTCAATTAAACAAATTATCACCCAAAACAACTCATCCCCTATCCACACCCTATACACCCATATCCCAAACAAAAAAACCCTCATACCAACCAAAAACAACCCCTATCAATACACCCCAAACCCAAACCAAACCCAAAATCAAACCCCCCCAACCATACCCCATAACCAAAAACCAACCCCCACCCCACCCAAAATCTTAAAAATAAAACACACCACCCCAAAAAACAAAACCCTCAAACAACACCCACCACAAAAACACACCAATATACCTTTCACCCACAAAATCCCAAATAACACCAAAAATACCACTCAAAAATCCCCTCAAAAACAAACACCAACCACCCACCCCTATTTCATCAAACAACCCACCACAACAAAACAACCCCACCATAAACCCAAAAACAACCAAAAAACCCAAACCACACCCAAATACCAACACATACCACCCCACAAAAAAACAACAACATACACACCCCAACAACCCATACCACCACATACAATAAACATTACACAAAAAAACAATCCCCCATATCCATCCAATATAAAAAAACACAAACACCCCACCACACAACAACATAAAAAACACCACTAACAACACCCCCCATCCCAATAACCAAACACCAACTCAAAAAAAACCCAAATCCCCACCCAAACCCCCTTAAAAAAAACTAAACTCAACAAATTCTCTATCAAACTATATCCACACCCCCATCTCCACTAACAAACAATAACTACCTTATCACATTCATTATCTTTAAAATCCCAAACATATTAACCTTCAAATAAATACCAAAACTCCCCAAATAAAACACCCAACATTCCAAAATTATAAAAACATTTAACCACACTATCTACCATAACACCATCTCCCAAATCCACCAATATTTGACTTAAATCATCCTTCAACATAAATTATACCCATAACCATAAAACACACCTCCAAAACATGCTCCCCACCAACCATATTAAACAATAACTACTAGATTTTTATCAATACCCACTAATGTAACAAAACACCCACATAATAACCACAAATACCAACATCACTATAAAATACAATCATATAAACTCTTTCCATAACTTAATAATTTTTTAACCTCCCAAATCCCCAACTAGAATTATCTACCTTACCCAAATATCTGTAATTTTGCACAACATGCATAAAAAAGACTTCCCACCTCAACAATATTATTTTTATACGCTACTCCATATTTATTCTTTATAATTCCCTAATTAGTCCTTTCTTGGAATTCTGCATGTTGAACCTAGCCAAAATTATATCTATATATGCAGCTTGAGATAAGCCCAACATTCTATTCTTGCGATCACGCCAAAGCTTGATCCCTAGAATGTAATTAGCCTCTCCTAGTCCTTCATCTCAAAATTACTAGACAACCAAATTTTGACGCTAGATAATACTCCCACATCATTACCCATAAGCAAATATATCATCCACATAAAGAACTAAGAATACCACCACCCCATCTTTATTTTTCTTGTACACACAAGATTCTTCTGGATTCTGTTCAAAACCATAAGATTTGATTGCTTGATCAAACCTTATATTCCAAGACCTTGATGCTTGCTTAAGTCCATAAATGGACTTTTGCAACTTGCATACCATATTTTCTTGGCCTTTAACTATGAAACCATCAGGCTGCTTCATATAGATTTCTTCATCAAGATATCCATTTAGAAAAGCAGTCTTAACATCCATTTGCCATAACTCATAATCGAGATGAGCTGCAATGGATAAGAGTATTCTGATAGATTTAAGCATAGCTACTGGTGAAAAGGTTTCCTCATAATCGATACCTTCTTTTTGAGTAAAACCTTTTGCTACCAACCTTGCTTTAAAGGTTTCCACCTTTCCATCTACCCCTCTTTTTCTTTTGTAGACCCATTTGCACCCTATAGGTTTAACCCCATTAGGTGCTTCTACAAGTTCCCATACTTTATTTGAGTACATGGAATCCATTTCTTGTTTCATAGTCGCGTGCCAGTTGGATGCATCTACATCATTAATAGCTTCATGGTAGTTAGAGGGATCCGACTCCACTTCTTCCGGAATAACATCGTAAGTTTCTCCAAGAAGTGAAAGTCTCTCAGGAGGCCTGATATTCCTCCCACTACGACGAAGCTCCGGTGTATTAGAAGAATCCGGTTGATTAGTTTGTGGTAATTTATCCAAGTCTTGTGGTGGATTAATTGATTGAGTAATTGATGTACTTGACATTTCTTCTAAGACAATTTTACTACTTGGCTTGTGATCCATTATGTAGTCATTTTCCAGAAAAAACTGCATTTGCGCTAACAAATACTTTCTGGTCTAAAGGACTATAAAATAAACCACCTCTAGTTCCTTTTGGATATCCTACAAACAAACATACTTCTGTTCTTGAACCTAACTTATCTAAGTCTGTCTTTCCTTTCCGTACATGTGCAGGTGTGCCCCATATATGAATATGGTGCAATACTGGCTTTCACCCACTCCACAATTCTCTAGGAGTTAAAGGAACAGACTTTGATGGTACGAGATTCAATAAGTACATTGCCGTTTCTAGTGCATAACCCCAAAAGGAAATAGGAAGAGTAGAAAAACTCATCACAGACCTTACCATATCCAAAAGAGTCCTATTTCTTCTTTCTGCCACACCATTTTGCTGGGGTGTACCCGGTGCAGTCAATTCAGATATAATTCCTTTATCAGATAAGTAATCTTTGAATTCCCCAAGGAGGTATTCACCTCCTCGATCCGATCGAAGGGCCTTTATGTTTTTACCAGATTGCCTTTCTACTTCTGCCTGAAATTCTTTGAATTTTTCAAATGCTTCAGACTTTCGATGCATAAGGTACACATAACCAAATCTTGAGTAATCATCAGTAAAAGTGATGAAATACTCAAAACCTCCTCGTGCTCGGATATTCATAGGACCACATACATCTGTATGAATTAATTCTAACTTATCATTGGCTATATGTTTCTTTGCCTTGAAAGGCCCTTTGGTCATTTTTCCTTCTATACAGGATTCGCAAACTGGAAGATTTTCAACTTCTAAATAGCTTAGAGGACCATCTTTAACCAGTCTTTGGATCCTATTTAGATTAATATGACCCAATCTTAGATGCCAGAGATAAGTTTGATTAACTAAAGAAACTTTTCTTTTTAATGGTATGTGTTGACTACATTCAGTTTGCATTAATGAATAATAATTAGGAGTAAGAATATATAAATTATCTACTAATGAACCAGAACAAATGAAATTTCCATTCTTGCGAATAACAACCTTGGAATAAAAATTAACTGAATATCCATGTTTAAACAAGCAAGAAACTGAAATTAAATTCCTACGAATGTCTGGAACATAAAGACAATCTACTAATTCTAAAGTCCTATCATTATTAAAATTGAGATGCACAACTCCCACTGCAATAGCTGCTACTTTTGCGCTAGAACCAAGGTGTAAATAAATCTCGCCTTCATTCAATTTTCTGGTTTCCTGAAACCCCTGCAAAGAATTGCATACATGATTAGTGGTTCCCGAATCTACACACCAGGATTCAGTAGAACGGCCCACAAAACATGTTTCATGAACGAAAGATTGATATTTACCTATCTTGCCAAACTGATCAATCAGACAATCAATCATACCTTGATTTTTGATCTTGGCTAGATAAGTAGAACAATTTCTTTTCCAGTGACCTTTCTCCCCCACAGTGGAAACATTTTCCTTGAGGTTTTGCTTTTGCCCCTTTCTTCCCAACCCCTCCAAATGGAGGTAGGTTTCCATTTGCAGCTTTCTTACCGTTATTCTTTTTTCGGTTCTTGCCCTTAGGCTTTCCCCTAAAAGTACAGTTTCTGCAACATGAATGCTTCCTTTTGCACGAAGAATACCCTCTGCTGCTTGGAGTTCCTTCATCAGTTCATGTAAAGATAAAGACATTTTGTTCATAGTGTAATAAAGTTTGAACTGATTGAAGGAATCAGGCAAGGTCTCTAGCAACATGTCAACCTGGGTTTCCCCATCAACTGTTGCTCCCAGGATTTCTAGTTCGTTTAAGTAAGAAATAATTTTTAAACAATGATCTCGAACTGAAGATCCCTCGGACATCTTGGAATTCATGAGTGTTTTCATCACAGTCTGTCATGCAGCACGACTCTGGTCAGCAAACATTTCATGAAGGCTATCCAAGATCTCTTTAGCAGTGGTAGTAGACTGATATTGGTGTTGCAATATATTTGACAAAGATGCCAATATATAGCAACGAGCCATGTCATCTGCCTTTTGCCACTTCTTATGGTTATTCTTTTGTGCAATAGTAGCATTTTCTGGAAGAACTGGGGAAGGTTCAGTCAGCACAAACTTGTAGTCCTCAGCAGTCAACACGATGTCAAGATTTCTTTTCCAGTCCACATAATTTGGTCCAGTTAACTTATTTTCTTTAAGGATAACAGCAAGGGGATTAAAAGACGACATGGTGATCTATACAATTATACAATATGCATAAATTAAATGGTTATTCAATACAAATAAACTTTTGCATATAATATGAAAGTGTAATCCTCAAACACAAACATAAAATAAACATGGCAACTTAATTTCAAATAATTCTCTTTTCGAAAGAAAAAATAAGAATAATTTGAAATTACTATTATTTTTATATCTTGACATCTCATGAAATAAAAATAATTCACCATTTAATTCAGCCCAAAACAATAATAATAAGTATCACTCTGATGGGGAGAATTATTATTTATGTTTTGTCAAATGTATACCATCAATTTAAATTTTCTTTAAAATTTTAATACAAATATTTCGATGGGAAATAATTCATAATAAAATTTTAAATAAATTTATCACAAGGAAATCCATATCTAATATAACTAGATTCATGTATCTTCCGAAGGGAACTCACAAAATTCGAGATTAGATACATGTATCAATATAATGGACCAATAATGGAAGCCGTAAGATATACAATTCTTTCTCCCACTTGAATTTTTATAAAATTGAGGATTTTTATTTATTTAAAAATATAATAATTATATTAATATCTCATATTAATACATATAAACATGAACAAATAACAATAAAAGGGTATTATGACCGAATCCAACCGTAGCTTTTAGTTAAGATCCATTCCCTTTTAATAAACTATAAACAGTACATCTATCATTATTAAAACCTAAAGTCCGTACCAAGAATTTATTTTTAATTCTTACGGGAACTCGATATTACAAATAAGTCAGATCAATTGGGAAAAAAAATAGTACCATTAGTAGATCAGTAGGGCCTAATAGTAGTTATTAATGCCAAATTTCATCAGTGACTTGCTAACTATGAAAAACAAATCTACTAAATATCACAATATCACATATTATAATAATAATAATCCATGTCATTTTTCTTTTTGTATAGAAAAATTATATGTATCCAATTGCTATACAAATCAACTGTTGATTACAAATCAAAAACGAAAAAGATATAACCATGGGAATACCCCAAAAATTAATTAATAAATATTACTGAAACTTTACTAACCAAAACCATTTTCATGCACAATAGTTTTGACTCCAGCAACCTTTTATAATATTAGTAAAACATAACAATCATCAATTGTTATTCTCATCCTAGCATTAATTCTTAGTTGGCCCACACATTGACAGCAACATTAAAAGCAAACCAAGCATAACTATTAATTAAAACCAATTCCCACTTGTCTGGTGTCTAACGATTCAGGCTCGTATTAATAAATAATATACTAATCAACATGTATAGCAGTGAATAATACATGCGTGTGTACTTTACGGCATAAAAAAAATACTCATGCAATGATGAATACATTCTATACCGAAACATAATAATATAACAAAGTCGTGATTTATGAAAATTATGAGCTTGCTCTGATGCCAATTGTAGGAAACGATTTCCAAATAAATTAATAATTTTTATTTTTAAAAATTATTATCATCCCAAGATATTCTCATAATTTAGCATAATCAAAAATTATATTACATACCTCGTGCTCGGTTGTAGCACAATGGAGAATTTTTATTTATTCTGATGATGGATTTTTCTCCCTTCTGATCTTCCTCCCTATGACCCTTATTTTGATATCACGTACTTTTCTGAGTGTGGGCTCAAAATACTGCAGAATGATAGAATATATAGAGTCCTCAACTACCTGATAATTATCAGGATATTTGAAAACTTTTTTGATATATTTTATCCTGCTATTTGGTTATATCTTAATAAGGGCTAGAGTGGGGATCAAATAGGATTCTATAATTCTAGCTCCAATATAATACTAATTTCTGATTAACTCTTTAATCAATTAGAATTATATTTATTATAACTAATTCCACTAAATAGTCATAATTGCACTCTAGAATTAAAAGAATTAAAATTAATTAATTAAATCCTTCCACTATTAGTATCTTGCAAATATACTCCTCTACAATAATATCCATAAACGCGTATAGGAATAAAACTGTTAACCCATTACGTTTACTGGTTATATCCTTGATTACATAATTTATAAACTTTTGATCACACATTAATTTAATAAATTAAATTAATACTTTAGTAATTTGAATTACTAAAATACTTGGCCAAGATTCTGGTGATCAACCAATAAATTATATCAAGGGGATATTATAATTTGATTGTAGAATTCCATCTTGAAAAATACATGTTCCTAATTTCATAACATATATCACCCAACATATTGAGGTATTGATTGTATTAAAATCTCACTCTTTAATATATTAAAGTGACATACATTATAAAATCAAGTTCATTATTCTCTCAGGATTAAGAGTAATTGCACATTAATAGTAATTGAAAAATTATTTATAATAACAGTATTTAACAAATAATTTTTCGTAACGATCCAGTTCTATGTATTTCAAAAATACACCAATACACTAGATTAAAGTCTTCACTTTACATGACTAAGACAAATCATCCAATCGAGTGTATTACAATCTACTAGAATAGTATGTCCATTTCCATCTAAGATTGAGAACAATATATTTCTTCAATTATACATAAATTATAAAATGTATAATTATGGACAAATAATTTATGACACATTTAATTATGCTAAATGAAATTAAATTTTATTATTAAAATAATAAAATAAATATCAACATTGGGTTTTTCTGGGCTTAAAACCTTACAATGTTGTCAATTCACACACTCACAATGAGATTAGGGAGAATGAAATATTCTTATTGATCTTGCTAGTTTGAGAACTTTGATGTTACATGTGTGTCGTATTGCCTTGGCATGTGGGTGTTTTGATGTCTTTATTGAGTTATTTGTATTGGTGGAGAAAAGGGAAACAGATTTTAGAAAAGAACCATGGCATTCGAATTTTGTTGGTATATTCATTGTAAACCATCAGGAGACAAAACTCCTCCTACTAGGGACACCTACAAGTTTAAAGGCTTGTAGTATATGCTAAATACTATCGTGTTCCCTACGAAAGTGGCTTAGGTTTATTTAGGATTTTATTTTATTTATTTGCTTCATCTCCTTAGTTTTTGCTTTGCTCGAAGACTAGCAAAATATAAGTTGGGGGGAATTTGATGTACCAAGAAATTGGTATATCCTAGCCTGCTAATTTATACTTTGGAGAGTTTATATTATTCCAATCGTTGTATTTTTAATGTTTCCTAGGTGTTTGGCTTTTAAATGGAGTAATTTGGAGCTTTGAAGCCATTTGTTTCAAACTGCAGGCCAAGCACACTAATTTATTGAAGGAAGTTTAGCAGCCAACCCTTTTAATTGAAGCCCTAAAGGAAAAATTAAAAAAAAATTAGCAGGGAGATATAAAAAGAGCCGCAACAGATAAAAGAGGGGTTGATATATCAGATGTAAAAAGAGTGTGAGAATCAAGGAAAGGATAGAGAGATCAACAGTGAAAAAAAAATAAAAAAAATCATTTGACTGGAGAAAAAAGGGAATGGATGAATCTCTCTAGAATTGGATTTCGTGCATCACTCCTGGGGTGCTTATATTTTTTTGATCCAAGCCAACCAAGCAGGAGAACAATCACAATTGGTTCCTGATGATTCTTCACAATTTCTTGACCGTCTCTAATAAAACCATCTAGTGCAAAATAGCAGCATCCTAGAGCATGTTTTTCCCCTTTTATGGTACATAATAGTTTATGAGTATTTTATTTTCTTTTAGCAATTGATGAGCATCATTCTTTTATTCAATGTATTCTTTGTTTTTTTTTTTGAATGTTAAGGATATAATTGTTTCTTGTTTAGAGCAGAACATTTTTTTGTTTTGAATTTCAGAATTTATTTTACTTCATTCTTCAATTAATTGATACATTCAAGTGAGTAATTCTATTTATTTAATTATGCATTATTTTATTCTATTTTGTGCTCTAATTTCAAGCATGCTAGGCTAGATTATTTTCTAGGGTTGAGGATGAATATAATTAACTGATTCCATTGCACATATTCATGCTAATTGATTCTACCAATTTAGTGCTTACGCATTAAAAAATAATTCTTTCTATTGAATGTCTATTTTTACTGATAAAAAAAATAAGGTTAGATTCTCATTATTATGTATTGAATTCAGTTTATGATTTGTTAAAAGTGAATATAAACTGTGTTGCGATGGAAATAATAAGTGATTTGATTTTATACATATGTTTGGCTATGGAAGAATTAACAATCTGATTTTACAAATTAATTATATTGGACTTAATTGATTTTATTTTTCGCATTTAGTAGTCGAGAGACCAAACTAGTGCGAGATAAAAAGTAGAGTTTATTGGGCATGAATATTACAAAGATGATATCAAATATATGACTCTGTCACCCTAGTATTTTATTATTGATTATTTTATTCGCATATTTTTAGTTGATAAAAAATCCCTCGAAATTTCTACGCTAGATTAGGAATTAATTAGAATTAGTGAGTGAGACAAATACGTTCCATCCGTCAAGTCCTTAGGGTTCGACCTCGTACTTGTAAACTATACTAAATATTCGATTCGTGCACTTTTGAGTATATAAAACATTGACAACAAGTTTTTGGCGTCGTTGCCGAGGACTTGAAATTTTTTCCCACCAACTCACTAATTTAGATTATTTCCTTCTACTAGTTTCTTTAAAAAAAATTAATCAATTTTTTTTAAAAAAAATAATAAAAAATTCAGGAGTTGAGTAGTACATGATTATTGTTTGGGAGCGTGGTATTAAGAGATTGAATAGGATAGATAACTTAGAACTCAATCTTTTATTTGAAAGAGAAACAATGGCCGAAGAATAAGAAGCGAAAACTTTGACAGAGTTTTCTTTGTAACACCCCAAATTCAGGACTATTCTTCAATCCCAACCTTGTGCGTTAAACATAACTTATACTAGTTTTACATCATCATTTGATAATAAAACTAATAAAAATGCAAATAATTTAAAATTTTTCTATCTTTCTTTCTTTCTTTCGTTCCCTGAATCGCAACCTTTACGATTATCTATAACTCAGAATCATACATATTCTATGATTCATTTTATTAGAGTAGATATGAGTATATGTAACTCAATCCTTCTTACAAGTTATTTCTTATATAGTATTATAATTATATCACTTTACATTACAAAGTAATTACCACAAAACATTGAACAAGCATTCGTTTGTATATATTTAAACATCTTGAAGATTTACACAACTTTCATTTACAACCATTGCAAACTATCGTCACAATGTATAACAGTTCCTAACTCAAAAACAAATAGTTTTCCTGCTCATATACTTCTAGTCTTTATCACCTGAACAGCTAGAGATTTCATTGTAGTTGTAACCTGCAAATTATTGCAAGAATGAGCACGACGGCCCAACAAGTCCAACAGTCTATCATGCATCACGTAACACATAATTTCAGATTCAATTTATGCATTATATTCTTCTTATTTATACATATTACAAACGCATCATCAAATTTATGCAATAATAGTAACACACATTTCATGCATATTGTATCCTTTCATCATACCATATAAGCTATCAACTTGCATGTTATCTACCACATGTAAATTAAGTTCCATAACTCAATTAGTAGTTAGTCATAATTTGACTTTCACAGATCATAGTATAACAACATATGTATATCAGCAAATTACTATAATGGTTATACAATTAATAATAAGATCATGTAAGTAGACTGGAAAAAAACTTGCCTTCGCGATGCAAAGCTATTGTTCTATGCGATTACGTGAACTCGAAGCGTTATGATCTCACAAAGCACCTATGTAATACACATAAGATTATTACATTGCTTAATACTAACACATTCCATGAATTTTGATTTAGACTTGAATCCTTCAAATTTAATGCCTCACTCTCACTTTTATCCATTTTATTCGATTTGTTGTAGTTTAGATACACAACATTAGTTTTTATTGATTACTAATTTGATAGCTTATTCAAACTTGAATAACTATATTTGATATGATTAATTCGTTTCGTTAATACCCCACATATTACGTATAAAGTTTATTTCTTTGCTTGATACGTAATGCGTTCTTTGGTTTAACAAAAACTTGAATACATCTAGATTCACAATTTAATCTCTCCTTATTAACCATATTAGGTTAATTAGTTCCATTCGAAAGTTATTTATATCGCTAATATCTCGCATATACTTGTGTAATGTAATTAAAGTCATTACATAGCTTAACGGTATAATAATCAACAAATTTTGATTAAACTTTCATGTTTCAAAGATTAATTTCATAATCTTAGATTTTTAATCACATTGGGTTATTAGCCCAATTTATAGGTTACTTTATGTATTAAAACTTTATGTATTAAAACATGTTTTTATTATTGATTTTTAACTACATAAACACTCGGTGGCAAAACTGTAATAAAACAGAAGTTAGGACCCAATGGCAGAACTGTAATTAAACAGAAGTTAGGATCTGGAACAGGGGCTGCCCAGAATTTCCAACACTTTTGATGATTTCTTAACTACTTCACGATTTTATAACTCTCAATCCACAAATCTGATTGCTTCTAAATTTTGATATGTTATACATGGTACTACATAGTATTTTATAAAAATATATTATGCCCAATTCGGATTCTTTATGATGGAATTACAGAGGCTTGAAAATACCCTGTTGGCCATATTTTTCATTCAACTCAGGTTTTTAGAAATTCTTTAAAACTTGATTTGAGCTTGATTTGATTCACTCAATTAACTTAATTAATATCATAATACATATATAAAGATGTCCTAGCCTCAAGCTTCGCTAAATTTTTAATTTTTAAGCATTAATTCTCATTGAGGCAAATTTTCAAACATCTTGCATGCAAGGCTTAATTTCCAGAATTTCATAGTTGTTTAAGTGTGGTTTAGCCAAGAATTTTTATAATTCTTCATCCTTGTCACTCCAAACATCATTTAATATCTTTATCTCATCAAGTCTCACAATCCAACATCACAGTTTCAGTAATAACAAGCATTATGTACACAATTTCTATAAATTTGTTAAGGAACATGACTTACCTTGTTTATTTGATGCGTTAACTGATTTCTTGTTCCAAGTTTGCAATTGATTGAGTTTAATTCCTCCTTTAAGCTGCACTTTGCTTCAATTATTCTCTAATATCAGTTGATGGCTTCTACTTTGGAGGAATTTGGTGATTTAATAGAATTTGGAAGTACTTTAATCTTAGAGCTTTGTAGGTAGAAGAGAGTATAAAGGAATGGTTTGGAGCGGAAATGGAGTAGGAATAAAATGCTGAGAATATTTTTTTTTCTCTCTCTCTCTCCCATTATCACATGAACAATTGCTTAGTGTCCTTAATTAAGCTGAAATGTGGACAGCTCCTGCTTGGAGTCTAATGACTCACCATTCCACTCCTTCATTCTCAGTACATTTGGTTTTAGTTTATTGTCCTACACATCCATTTAGACAATATATTTATTGTTTTCTACTTACATCATGCTCCCAGCAAACTCCACTTTCAATTTGGTCTTTATTTAATTCCCAACATGGGTATCTACTGCATATATGTATTACACCGCATTCTCCTTTCATATATACATAATGTATTTACATTTCATTATGTACTATAATTTCTCCACATACTTACTAATTTGTTTTATGTATTATTATTACATTATATAATATACTATCGGTAACTCGTACCTCCGGCAGAAAAAAAAATTTGAATAGGAAGAAAAAGGTAGAAGAAGAAAGTATTGGAGATAAGGTTTGGAGAGAAAAAAAAGGTAGAAGAAGAAGAGAAATTAAAGAAGGGAGAAATAATCAACGGTCAGATTTATGTCAAACTTTAGATAGCCCAGATGATTTATTAAATGAGCAAAAAATTCAAAATCATTTGTATTTTGTTAGATAGATATATATTACATTGCTTCTACATATACATAAATTTATTAAGGTATTATCATTACATGTATTATAATTACATGTAATCTTATTATTCACCAAAATTGGAAAATTACCTATTTACAACATGTACAAAATTTCTACTTTATTAATAATGAAGTTAAATTCATAATTAAAAATAAATATTCAAAATGGAACAAACCAATTATATAATTACTATTTATTCCATTAATTGCTTAAATAGCTTATTTAAGCTTCAAAATTCAATTTTCTCATTTCCTTCCATAAATTATCTTTAAACAATTTATTTAATATATATGATATATTTATACTCATTAATCAAATATTTAGACCTTAACAAGTCTTAATGTCTTCACTACATTTAACGTTTATTGATTAACTATTATAAGTTAATCATTTCCTCACTAAATTAACAATTTATTTAACATATACATTTCACCTCAAATTAAATATTAATACTAATTTGACACCAATATTCATATTTATTGGTCCCTCGCCTCATATTTTTAATTCACATCCCTTTAGTACAATATTAAATATCATACCATTAAATGTTACATTATAGTAACATAATTCTCATTATCAATTAATTAAAAGAAAATAACTTTCTTTATTCAATTCACAAATTTTCAAATGGTGAACTAATTACTTCATTTCATATTTAATCTATATACATTTGGCATAATATAATACATTAAGCCATTACATAAATATATTTATTGGTAATATATTAAAATGATGAGTTTAATTAACTCTCTCATTTTTATTAAAATAAAACACATACGTTAATTCACAAATTTTAAATAAGTGAATTAATATAATAATTCCATTATCATACAAGGCTTAATATTCCAATTATATTATTTCACAATATAATTCCAATCTAATCTCAATTAATTAATATTAATTGATTAGTTTTCTTCACCTCCATATCTCATTTTTTTCGTAGTTAATTCAAATTAACTAATTTAATAGCTAAATCCACTATTAAATCTTACTTTTCAATAAAAGTATATATTTCATACTTATATATACATTTTAAATCTACCATATTAATCACATAAATACACACACACACACACACACACACACACACACACACACACACATATATATATATATATATATATATATATATATATATATATATATATATATACCACATCTATATTTATACATTTAAACACCTTATGTCTTGCAATAAGAATTAAATTCTTATTTTAATATTTTTTGAAAGTTCGGGTTATCACATTCTCTCCTATCACTACTAACCCACCATCATGCATCGTGTTGCCTCCCACTATCACAAGCCATTTCGAGCTTAAACTGCAAGTGATGCAATTTCTTCCCATTTTTCATGGAATCGATCAAGAAGATCTTTACCTCCATATTAAGGATTTCCTAAAAATTTGTGCCACTTTCAAATTCTAAAATTTTTCTGATGAATCGGTCCGCCTACGTTTATTTCCTTTCTCCTTGAAAAGGAAAGTAAAGGCATGGCTTAACTCACTACCTTCTAGGTCCATCTTTGGTTGAGAGACTTTGGTTTCAAATTTCTAACTAAAATTTTCCCTATGTCAAAGACAAATGAACTCTGAAGACAGATATCCGATTTTTGTCAAGAGGATCATGAGAAATTCTATGAATCCTGGGAAAGGTTTAAGGACCTACTTTTGAGATGTCCCCACCATGGTTTTGAGACATGGAGATTAGTCCAATATTTCTATAATGGGTTGACTCAAACCAACTGAAACATGATTGAATCCATGAACAGTGGCACTTTCCTTAGTCTCACAGAAGAGGAAGCTTACAATTTCCTTGAGAATCTGTCTGAGAGCTCTCAGCAATGGGATTTCTCCTCTCATAGGAAATCATCATCCCAAGTTAAGAAGGAAGGCAAGAAAGAACCTTTTACGGTTAGTGTTTGCTCACCTCATTTAGAACCCTCTACGGCTAGTGCTTGCTCACTAATGTTATTGCACTCTTTGTTGGGAAAAATCACCTTCCAAATACTGTTGCCTTTGATAAATTAAATGGCCAAAAATATCAGTACATGCCAAACAGATTAAATTTGCAGTTCCACCAAAATGATAACCACTGCAGGAAATGATGGGAAGAAATAACCAAGCACGAGACACCAAGATTTTTACGTGGAAAACCCTCTATAACTAAGAGGTAAAAACCACGGGACGATCTCTGAAAAATCCACTAGAATAAACTGAGAGAATACAAAGATATCCTAATTTGAGTACACTCAAATTACCTCACCACAATAACTATGTGATAAAAACCCAAACAAAATATCTATTTATTTGATCTTTCTTTCTCTCTATTTTTCTAAGCTTTAGCAGAAGCTTTCTCACTCTTTTTCTCTCTCTCTCTATGGTTGCTCTCGGATGTTTTTGCTCTCTCCGAATTGGTGTGTCTCTTTTTACTCTCTCGGATGAAATCTCTTGCTATTTCATTTGTAATGACCTTCCTTATTACAATAGAAGCATCTATACGTATCGCCTTGTCTGGTCTTTGACTTGCTCCGGTGATTTTTGCTTTTGCTACGACTTTTATCTCCTTGGTGAGATCCCCTGAAATTGCTTCTGCCCCTGTTCTTTGCAACAAGAGCCTGTGTCTCGAAATTCTATGGAGGATGGCGAAGAGAGCCTTTCTCACTCATGTGGCCAAGCCTCTTATGCCCCTGAGAGAATGAACCGCACTATTGTTGAGAGAGTGCGATGCATGTTAAGAATGGCTAAACTGTCTAAGTCATTCTGGAGTGATTTTTCCCAACACTCTTCTCCCATTAACTTTTGACTTTCTCGTAAAAAAGTAACCACCTCATCTAAATTCAAAGTTGATTTTCCCACCAATAGTGTTTGCACTATCGACTTGTAAGACTTGGACAAAGATGACAATAAGAGCAATGACTTCTCCTCATCTTCTAATTTTTCATTCGTACTTAACAATTGAGACACTAACATGTTAAAAGCATTTAGATGATCACGGAGAATCATCCCTTCATCCATCTCCAAGGAGTACAATTCCATCTTCAATCACAGTTCGCTGGTTAGCGACTTCGAATCATAACTCTTCTTCTTGAGCTTTTTTCACAAATTTTTCGGATCAGTCTCTTTCAACACATCATACTTTATCTCAAGTGCTAACGACCAACGTATTGTGCTTACCGCCTTCTTGTGAATCGTCTACCAATGTGCTTCTTTCACCTCGTCTAGTTTTTTCTCTTCCAAAGCTTGATCAAGTCCTTACAACACCAAAAGATTTTGCACACTACTCTACCACAGTGTGAAATTTGTTTTCCCATCGAATATTGGAAACTCAAATTTTCCCAAATTTGCCGTCATCGTATTACACGAAATAATTTCTTCTACCTCGGATTCAATCAACTTAGCTCTTGATACCACTTGTTAGGAATTAAGTCACGCAAAATAAATACCACAATTAAGAAAGAAAAACAATACAATATTTAATGTGGTTTGATCTTCAATGACCTAATCCACAAAATCAACTTCAATATATTAATCTTCACGGTACAACTTTTTGCACAGAATAAAAGCTGAAAACACCCTCCCTCACACAACAATCCAAGACCCAATTACACTCTCTCAACTCTTTAGAATGTTACTACATCTTGGTTGTGTTCTACCTTTCTCTAAACACAAGACTCTATTTATAGAGTACCCACAACTCCCTCTTTCCTAATCTAATTAGGACACTCTCAGATAATAAATATACCTACTACAAATAGGACTACTTCTAACATAATATTCTAACAAAAAATAAGACTCCTTCTCATAATAGGATTCGAGGAGTTACCTAACAGGTTTTTCATTTGTTTATTTGCTTCCCTCTTGTATTTTCTTTTGTTGGCGACTTCTTTTCCCGAATCTGCATAAGTTCCAATTCTGTTATATGTAAGAATTCTCCTTTTATCTAAAAAAAAAAATCTAATCTGATCGTAGATATATCATGGTTATAAAAATAATTATGATATATATCTTTGTTCTTATCTAAAATTGATACTTTTGTCGTGGAAAACTGTAGGTTTTTATTTAATGGAAGAAATTAAAACAGGGGACTGAGCTGAGAGATATCTACTATACTGGCCATTGAATTGTGGTCCGACAGAATTTCATGATATTTTGTACTTTGTTTGGTTGTCTTCATTTTTCAGTGCTCTCCTCTTGTGCATTCCTCTTAATTTCACGACCTTTTCTGCGTACTATCCTAAGCCATATAGTGAACATTTAGAATATGAGGCCGCTTGAACACGTGCTAAACTGTATATTGCATTCCTCTTAATGCTGGATGATTGGTCTCAGATCTCATCTTAACTGATCAGCTGTTGTTGTTTTTTTATTTGTGTCATAGTCATAGATGAGTGAACTAATCCCTTTCTGTTTCTTCCAGCTTAGTACCTTTTCTCTTTTCTGAATTCCAAAGTAGTTATTTGAGTACGTAATTTTTTTTTAATTAAAAAAAAATCAGTATAATCGGAGTCTAGATTTATTGTATTTTCTTGATGTTTATTAGTCATTGGATGCTTTTAATATGTTTCATGCCTTTTGAGGATACGTGTTAAATGAATATACATCTTTCTAGGTATACTATGGAGAGGCCGCGATTCAGTGATCACCTAGAAGCAATCAAGTTCAACTGCAAGGACTTCTGGTCTGAGCTCTTCAAGAAGCAGATAGAAAACTTGAAGACAAATCATAGAGTAAGTTTATGGCCCTAATTGAAGAATAAATAAAAACTCGTAGTGTACAAGGATGACATTCTTTTTTGATGTCTTGTTAATACATGATTAGGAACTTGACAAGGTGACCTATGTTTCTCTTTTAGGGTACCTTTGTTCTGCTAGATAATTGGTTCCATTGGCTTTCACGTGTCTCAGTGGGTCCATCAATGGAGAATTCCGGTTCTCTAAATCCTTCAGCTTTGGCTGAAAACAAAGCAGCGCAAGCAACAAGCATGCATCTCTATTTGCCCTGTAGATGTTGGTCACGGGTGTCCTCACCCATAAAGAAAGAATAAGAATGGCAGACAAGGAAAAGGAAAAGTTGGAGACAAAAGAAAATGAGGAAAAAACATAGGTCACATGTGTTTGTTTTTTTCTTGTTAGTGCTTAGCTTAGTAGAGTTTTCATTTACTTTATATTTCCTCTTGTGCTGCTGAAGGAAATGAAATAGCAAGAGATTTCATCCGAGAGAGTAAAGAGAGAAACACCAACCCGAGAGAGAAAGAAAAAAGAGAGAAAAGCTTCTGCAAAAGTTTTAGAAAAATAGAGAGAAAGAAAGATCAAACAAATAGGTATTTTGTTTGGGTTTTTATCACATAGTTATTGTGGTGAGATAATTTGAGTGTGTACTCAAATTAGGATATCTTTGTATTCTCTCAGTTTATTCTAGTGGATTTTTCGGAGATCGTCCCGTGGTTTTTACCTCTTAGTTATAGAGGGTTTTCCACGTAAAAATCTTGGTGTTTCGTGCTTGATTATTTCTTCTCATTATTTCCTGCAGTGGTTATTATTTCGGTGGAGCTGCAAATTTAATTTGATTGGCATGTACTGATATTTTTGGCCATTTAATTTATCAAAGACAACAGTATTTGGGAGGTGATTTTTTTCAACAATTGGTATTAGAGCTAAGGTTATTTGCGGAGTTGTTTTTGATAAATTCTATGGAAAAATCAGGTGGAGCCATGATTAAATTGACCTCTTCAAATTTTTCGATCTGGAAGCCCAGAATGGAGGATATCCTTTACTGTAACGATTTGTATGATCCATTGGAGCTCGAGGGAAAGAAGCCGGCGGCTAAATCTGAGGCTGATTGGAAAAAGATGAACAGGAAGACTATTGGTCACATCCGACAGTGGATTGATCAAAGTGTGTTCCACCATGTTTCGCAGGAGATGGATGCTCACACTTTATGGACTACACTAGAGTCTATGTACGAGAAGAAAAATGCACAAAATAAAACTTTTGTGATTCGAAAAATTATGAACTTGAAGTACAAAGACGGGAGCAGTGTGTTGGAGCATATGAGTGAGTTCCAAGGATTGGTGAACCAGTTGTCCACCATGAAGTTGAATCTTGATGATGAGATTCAGGCTCTTTTGCTTCTCAGTTCGTTGCCAAATAGCTGAGAGACTTTGGTGGTGTCTCTAAGTAATTCAGCTCCAGAAGGAAAGCTGACCGTGCAGATGGTCAAGGACAGTCTTCATAATGAGGAGACAAGACGAAAGGAGCAAGGCATGAATTTTGAGACACAAACACAAGTTTTTGTTGCACAGAGTAGCGGCAAAAACAGAGAGACGAACTCTCCTAAAGATGACAAATTCAGGAGAAAGTTGAGAGGAAAAGAGATAATTTGTTTTCACTGCCAGAGACCGGGTCATATAAGGCGAGAGTGTCGATTTCTAAAGAAGGAACAGTCTAAGGAAAAAGATGAAGATAAAGACTCAATTGTGTATTTATCTGACGTTGATGTAGCCATTGTTAGTGATGGTAAACCCAAGTGTCAAGTTAATGAATGGGTTGTTGATTCGGGTGCTTCGTTCCATGCAACTTCGCGTGGTGAGATCTTCACATCCTACACTAGTGGTGATTTTGGCTATGTACGGATGGGAAATGGTAGTGCATCCAAGGTTATCGGCATTGGAGATATTTGTTTGGAGACTAATAATGGTGGCAGGTTGATGCTTAGAAAAGTCAGACATGTTCCAGATATCCACCTTAATTTGATGTCTACTGGTAAGCTTGATGAGAATGGTTATAGCAGTTCCTTTGGTGAAGGTCAGTGGAAGCTCACTAAAGGGTTTCTAGTGGTGACTAGAGGAAAGAAGGTTAACACTCTTTATACAATGCGGGCGCATGTAAAAGGTGTTGAAGATGAGGGAGCTAGGTGCAAAAGGATGTGGTATAAAGCCATGCGAGATGGGAGAAAAGCCTTGCATGAGAACCACGAGAAGAAAACTTTTCACTTTAAATGGGTACCAAAAGTGAAGAAGGAAAATGATATCTCGCAGCCAGGATACAAAGCGGTTGTGAAAGAATTTGGCAAGCAAAAATCTGTCAAGTTTGAGTTGGATCCTTCCATCGAGATGAACCATGCCGATGAGATAAAGTCGGGCATGAAGAAAGCTGAAAATTCCAAGAAGCTTGAGATGAGTCAAAGCTTCGTTGGGATTAGCTCCAAGTGAGGAGCTGTGGTTTGGTGTGCAAATTCAGTCTTGGAAGGTTATACAGAAGCAGACATGACAGGTTCTGAAGAGAAGAAGTCTACTTCGGGGTATTTATTTACTTTTGCAGGGAGAGCTGTGGAACTGTGTTATGACAGTCCAAGTTGCAGAAGTGAGTTGTTTTGTCTACTATTGAGTTGACAACGAAATGTTGTGGTTTCTCCAAGAGTTGGGTTTGACACAGGAATCGACTCCAAGTGACGGGGTCATGGTGAATGCTTCCTCTCATGGGTTCGGAGGGGGAGATTGTTGGTCACTGGTGTCCTCACCCATAAAGAAAGAATAAGAATGGCAGACAAGGAAAAGGAAAAGTTGGAGACAAAAGAAAATGAGGAAAAAACATAGGTCACATGTGTTTGTTTTTTTCTTGTTAGTGCTTAGCTTAGTAGAGTTTTCATTTCCTTTATATTTCCTCTTGTGCTGCTGAAGGAAATGAAATAGCAAGAGATTTCATCCGAGAGAGTAAAGAGAGAAACACCAACCCGAGAGAGAAAGAAAAAAGAGAGAAAAGCTTCTGCAAAAGTTTTAGAAAAATAGAGAGAAAGAAAGATCAAACAAATAGGTATTTTGTTTGGGTTTTTATCACATAGTTATTGTGGTGAGATAATTTGAGTGTGTACTCAAATTAGGATATCTTTGTATTCTCTCAGTTTATTCTAGTGGATTTTTCGGAGATCGTCCCGTGGTTTTTACCTCTTAGTTATAGAGGGTTTTCCACGTAAAAATCTTGGTGTCTCGTGCTTGGTTATCTCTTCTCATTATTTCCTGCAGTGGTTATTATTTCGGTGGAGCTGCAAATTTAATCTGATTGGCATGTACTGATATTTTTGGCCATTGAATTTATCAAAGACAATAGTATTTGGGAGGTGATTTTTTCCAACAGTAGAATTATAAGGGGAGCACTCTCAAACTTGGGAATCCCTTGTGCAGTTTCTGCAGACATATCCAACCTCCCTGCATGTTAGTCACTTTCTTTAGCTGGTCTTTGTATTTTGTTCCATATTTAGGATTTAAAAGAGTTCAAAAGGAGAAAGGAAAACAAAGAAATATTGTCTTTGAAGCAGGGGAGATAAGAAATCTCTGGTTGCCATGTCTATCTGGTAGTTCTTCTTAGTTGTTTATCCTATGGAACTTAGCAACTGTTAGAATTCATAGTACAATGGATTCTAGCCAGCTAAGCCTGTTTTATCTGTTATTGAACTTTTTTTATACTCTCAGCTAAGTCTAACCAAGTGATTTATTATGGATATTGTGTGACTTGTCCTTTTTTACTGTAAATTTAACTGAGGGATGGGGTTTGTAAACGCTCAGTTTTTACTGAAGGTGTGTGGCATGTTGAAGTTGTACTCCAACGTCACTGCCTCTAGTTTTTATGGACGATTAATTTCCAAGTTTTTGTTTATAAGCAATGAACCTAATAGGGAAAGTTTAAATAACCATCCTCTTAACCATTAAAGTTTGTGTAGTTAACTGGTTGATGTAACCAGTTTGGTTCCTTGGCCCCTTTCTTTCTCTTCTTTGGGCCCATAGTTGGGACTCGGGGACTGCTCTACCCTCAACACTAACTAGTTTCAATCCCATTCTACCCAACAGCTCTTTTGTTAATGAAAAAAAAAATTGTGTTTGGTTGTTCCATTGGAAATGAATGAACTACTTTCATTCCTGCCAAATTTGTGAAATTTATACTTAGGGGAGGGTATGGAATGACTCATTCGGGTCAAGAATAGAATGGATCATTCAACACTCTATTCCATTCCCTTCTATATTTCATTCTTTCACTAATTTCATTCCTCCAATCCAAACGTAATATTGTGCATATTTTACATCCATCCCTCATTCCCTCCCTTAGTGTTTCAAAGGAAGTGTCTCTTTCCGACTTTGGCTATGATCTCAAAAGAAGCCCAAACGGCCTCAATTGCAATAGGCAAGATCCCCAAGTCACTTCACTCTCATCTAGGCTTGGAAGACTATTGACCAAGGTATTAGAACTACTAAAAGTTTGAGAAGAATTGTGTGTGAGGTGGAGAACGAACAGTGATACTTGAAGTCCATGAGGTGCTAATAACAGATCCTATCCTTCTGGACTTCGTCATAGTAATTACGTCTTTGTGATTCCTTCCTGACTGAAGGCAAGTCATGTGAAAAGTGAAGTGGTATTTGAGAGTATATATATTGGCAAAGGAATGCCTACTTGACTTGATGGTTAGTCTCGTACGTAGTAATTTGTACATGGTGCCCCTTGGTGCCTTTTGAATAATATTACTAGATTGCTTATCAAAAAATGTATTTCTCAACCACCAAAGCTTGTTGCCTTGTTTTAGGCTTTGTGTCTTAGTCAACAAAGAGATCTATGGCAATTCACTGCATAGGTTTTACCTCCACTGCTCCATTTAGAAGTGGAGCTCAATATGTCTCATATTTATTGATTTTATCTATCAGTTCTAAATTAGGTATATAATGTTTAACACTTTCTCATGATATGGTGGTGTTATATATTGATGAACAGGTTCATTTGTAGTTCGCATAAAGGCGGGATGAGCTATGTACAAGATGAGATGGATTACAAGTTTACAACATCGGGATTCAAACATCTTCTCAACACCAAGAGAAGATCTGTAATATTTCCCTTCTTCCCCAGTAAATATAATAGATTCAATCCTTTCAGAATGTCTCGGAAAATATATCTATAGCCTCAGAATTGGAATCTATTTGAAGAAATTCCTAAATTTTATGGAATCGACGGAAGTTACTAATTCTGTCCGAGTATCCTGAATCACTAAATTTCTTCTTCCTTCTTGAGTTACGACGCTAGCTGAGAGTTTAATTCTGACGGAAAATTTATGTTTTCTTTCCAATTTCTATGTTTTTGAGTTTTTTAATAAACAGAAAAGAAAAAAAATTGATATAAACTTAGCCATTTTTCCTGCCAAAATTTTTCGTCCAAAATTGGCCTGATTTGAACGGAAAAGAAATTGGAATAAGTAATATTTTTATAATTCCCATATTATCTTGCATATTTTTATTTATGGTTCAATGGTTATAATTAATAAAAGGGTAAATTTGTAAAAATGATATTTTTCTTTTCATTTCATTGAAACTCAAAAACGCAAGAAAAGAAAATTTTTAGATTTTTTATTCTTTTCTATTAAAAACTCAGAAACAACACAAAGAAAAACTTCATATTTTCTATTCTTTTCTTTTTTGTTAATATTTAAGTTTTCTATTCTTTTCTTTTTCGTCCAAAACTCAGAAACAGAGTGTTAATGCTTGTTATTTACATGCTTATATCAATATTGATGAAATCAGGAGACTAGAATGCATGTTCCATTTGTAGTTGTAGAATATTTTACTGTTTTGATTGTTAGTTCATTGCTCTTGAGAAACATATTAATGTTATGTCGATCTCAATTGCTCATTGTGTTCATCCGCACTATTTATGGTACTGTTCATAGTATCCAAAAGGCTATGTTTATTTGTAGAAGTGATAAATGGGATAAGATTATTTGTACTAATTTAAAACCACTATTAAATACATTTTATATCTCTCAAGTTTAACTCATTGTACACATGTATCCCTTAAGTTTACTCCATTTTGCACATTGTACCTTATACTTCAAAAACATAATACTTTGCATCTCGCACTTTTAGCGAACAGACACATAACGTCCTTCAACCCAAAATCCGTCGCTAAAAATACAAAATCTAATAATTTTCTATCTTTAGCGATGAATTTTGGGTTATAGAGTGTTTTGTACCAGTTCACTAAAAGTGAGGGATGAAAAGTGTCACATTTTGAAGTATAGAATGCAATGTACAAAATTGGGTATACTTGGTGATCCAAAGTGCATTTAACTCTTTATTTTCTAACGGAACTTGATGAGTAATTATAATCTTAAGTGCAGAAATGGTATAAATTAATTTTCTTTTGAGGTACTAGATAACCTTAGAAATGATATAAAAAAGAGTAAAATAAACTAATACCTCCTGTAAATAATCATAATAACATTCACCACTCATCTAGTTTTTCAAGTAACAATCAGTACTCCTCTAGTCTACAATATGTAACATTCACTACCCCTAGTGTGGTTGACCAACTAATATTCAAAAATACTTTTAATATAATGTCCAATTAATACACCCTTCAAATTATAATATTTAATATATCCACTAAATATAAATTTGTATATTATAATTTTCACTTAACTTGATCTAATTAATTAAATTATGAACCTATGCAATAACTAACATAAATGTCTAAAAATAACAAATATTCATTTTATCAAGAAAATAAAGTCATACACTTTCTGCTAATTAAATTCCTCAAAGATTGAAATTTACGTAATATACATTCAAATATATTTTTTTGTAATTAAAAAGCAAAATTTTAATACCCATAAAAAGTTCAAATTAACGCCAAAAAAATTATAATTATTTTTTCCAAATATTAAAATTTACGTAAAACAAAATTATTATTACAGAATGAATCTTATTATTTATATAAAAAAGTATTAGAAATTATGTTAATTATTTTTCTCAAATATTAAACTTAAACATAAGTCACACATAAGCATAATTATTTACAGTAAAAATGACAAATGTTGTTACTTAGAAAAAATATATTAAAAGAAAAATATTTTTACAAGATAGAGGTAATAATAAATATTATTATAGTTTTTTCAACATTGCACAAAAATAACACTAACTGTATACTAAAAAATGTAATCAAAATCATAAACATCTCAAATTTTGACATATACTCGAGAAAATTTAACATATAAAAATCATAATATGAAACTAAGAATTCAAATAATAATTTTTGCTATTAAACACCCAAAATTAATCAACATACTCAATCACTCTAGTTAGAATAACTCCATTAATAATTTAATTTAATTTTTTTAATATTTGTATGACTTATCCAAAAATATGTGTTAATTAAATTAAATTAATTTTTTTATAAGTTACCAACAATTTAAATGAGATAATCTTAATTACAAATAAAATTATAATTAAAATATATTGTTTTAAAAAAGGATAATTAAAAATATATATTATTCATTAATTAAAATTTGATAACATATAAGGGTAAATATGTAACTTTATCTATTTAGTCAACCCTAAAAATTTGCAGGAGTATTAATTATTACTTAAAAATTTAAAAAGGAAGTGAGTGTTATTATAATTATCTAGAGAGTGTGTTACTGTATTTTATTCTAAAAAAAAAAATTCAAAGGACTAAGATTATGTTTGTTTGAAAGATTAAACCATGTAACTCAATGTTAGTCCCATATAAAAAATAGTGTTGCGCTTGCTTTAGTATTCCGTTTAAAGTATAGTTCCCTATATGAGGAGTTAATTAGTGAGAAGGGAGGGGGTGAGTTTCACTATCTTGGGATTACGACTAATATATTGTGAACAAAATTCTGCTTTTTTTTCTTTTTTTATGTTCCATATTGCCACTAAATTTAAACAATTCATCCCATCTCTCGGTTGACGTTTGATTCATCTGCTCTATCTTTATGCTACGTTTGGATTGGTGGAATAGGGAGAGAATGGAATAACTCATTCCTATGAAATGAAAAAAATTATGTTTGGTTGTGATTGGAATGAAAAAAAATTGTGTTTGGTTCTTTGAGAGTAGGGGAGCATATGGAATAACTCATTCCAACTAGAATGGAATGAATCATTCCACTCTTTATTTCATTCTTTCAATCCAAACGTAGTATTAAGGTTTCATCTTCTCCATCTTTGTAGGTAAGATTTCTCTCTCTCTCTCTCTCTCCTTTAAGCAACTTTAATAATTAAATATTGTGTAATCTTCGATTAATAGACTTTAGGGTTGCTTGTTTCATAACTATAGATAGACTGACATGATGCAGGCTCAATTAGGGTATTAATTCCTTAAGATGGTAATAAGATCGTTGTTCATAGCATTTCATTTCAAAATAAATTTAGTTGCACGAGTTTCAAGTAAAAACTAAAAATATCACTTTAATCCTTCGAAATTCTATCTATGTTATAATTGAGTCCCTAGTGTATCAATCCTCGTAATTTGGAACCCAAAGTACTCTTGAGTAAGCACGAAGGCCCCAATTGGTAATCCGGTAAGGTTTTTACCAGGTAATTACGATTTGGTACAACTCTTTTCAGCAAAAACTAGGTTGAAATATTGAATTTGGTTATGTATCGGTAACCTAACAGTATTTAGGAGTTCATATCGGGAGAATTGGTACTTTAGGGACTCAATTATGTAACAGGTGGAACTTCGAGGGAATAAAGTGATATTAGACTTATTTTTCTCTATTTTTTAAAACAATTTGTAAAGAGTGAATAAGAATCCATATATTTTTGTTTGTCTATGAAATTATAATTTGTTAATATCTTTTTTCTTTACATAAATATGCGAGTTATTAAATTCACAAGTCATTATTATAAATTTTATAATAAGGTTGTGGGTTAAATCATTTCATATTGAATTGATATTCATAGATGTCCCAAATTTTCACTTTCACCTCATTATCCTTAACCCTTCCTTTAAGAACTAGAGGTGAAATACTAAACAATAATGTGGTAAATAATTTAATTTTTAATTCAACTAAATACATCTCAGTTGGTTATTATTCTAATATTGAAAAAGCTAAGTAATCTCGCTAAGTACAAGGATAAATAGTAACTTTACAAACCTTTCCTTAATCTTGATTTAGGACTCTTACAGACTTTGAAAATTCTGATTGAGTTAGGACTCTTCCATACTTTGAAAATCCTAATATGCCTATGTTCAATATTTTGAAAATGAGAATAAGTTAAATAAGGTGTGACACTTTCGACCCAGTAATATTAGTATCCCGACCCGGGAGCATACCATCAATTTACAATAAACCTTATGATGTATTCGAATTTTCTAGTCTCTATTACAATCTTTATCGATTCTACAACTTATATCCTTCTACTTAAACCTGTGAGTCACAGAGAAATATAATTGCTCAACAAATATATGTCTACAACATTTTATACTCATCATTTATTATAGTTCTTCTAAATACCACATTATTTAAAATAAGAATAATAACCACCCGTTATAAGAACATGTATAGTTTGAATGTAATCACCGAGTACAATAAAAGTTTAATAGAGTAAAACCTTTTAACACATTTCTCACTAGGTCAACCTTTAAATCCCATTAACCCTGAACATTTCCATTAAACCTCATTAATTTTTCGTGGTTAACACCACTCCCTTCAAGTCGAATGTATAATCCGATACTTAATCCAAATAACCCCCCCCCCCCCCCCCCCCGGCCCGTTTAATATGAGTTTTTATTACTTGGTCTTTTAAGAATATTAATATATTCTTATAACTCAACCCCACAACTAGTTAAGTTAAACCCAACTATAACTCCCAACATTTTAATACCTCACAATAAACCATCACATAATCATAACACGATAAATCACAAATCCACAATACTTATCATGATACCATAGTTTTGTATCTTCAAAATTATACTACTTCACCAATTGTCGTGTTCAAATATAATAACTGATAACGCCCGTGTGATACATAGATTCATGTACTAACATAGTAAAATACGTGCATAGCATACAAACTGTGACACCCCCAAATTCAGGTACCAATACTTTAAATTTGATGCTCACAATAAACAGTTTCAAATCATCTTCAACCAACATATGATAACTAAATGCGGAATGAATAATCATATATTGATCATCACAAAAGGTTTATAAGGGTCTCAAGGTCTATAATCTTAAATAAATACATCACGAGGTTCCAAAATAGCTAGTAATGACTCGTGTTACATAAATGTTATCTAAACAGGTCATGATGACCGATAATCTTGTCCATTCGAAGTCTAAGGGGGTGTTTGTTTAGAGCTGAATGGAGCTGAATGGTTGAATCGGTAAGTGCGTTTGATTTGGTCTGAATGGCTGAATCGGTCAGATGATTGAGCTGAATGGCTAAGTCAGATTTTTTTTTTAGCTGAATGGCTGAATGAGCAGCTGAATGAATAAAAAAAAATTTAAAAAAATTTAAAAAAAAATTTAAAAAAATTAACTATTATATATTAAGTAATATTAAATAAATTTACAACAATTTTAAATTTTTTCAAAGGGGTAAAATAATAAAATTTTGTCATTCAGATGTTTCAGACATGTCAATTCTCAAACAACTTTTTTCATTCAGATTCAGATTCAGCTCATTCAGATTCAGATTTATTCAGTTTTTATCAAACACCCCCTAAAACTTCATCTTCTCCTTGCCCTTATCTCTGCTCGAGCATCCCAGCTTAACTGTAATATTTCATGATATAACAAGAGTGAGCAACGAGTTTGCTCATCAAGTTTAAAATGAATAAGGGATAAATATCATGAATGAATATGAATAACAACATCATGGTTCAACAATAAAATAGAATTGATGAAGCAACTGAACGATATAATCAAGGTTCAAATAAAGATATGAAGATTGATTATTTACTGCCAACAGTCAAATAGACTATGAACATTCTTTAAGGCATCGATCGCATTGACTAACCCTTATTGGGTTACAACTGCCAGAACTTGTACGCAAGGGGATCAGCCTCTTGTACCCATGAATATGCATACCATTTACTTCTACTTTGTACCGTGTTTCAGGTACTTAGGAAACTCCCTCTTTCCTTTTGAGGGTTCGTTCATTTCAGTCTAGGAATCCATTCCAACAATAGGTTTGGATAGCTTTTGAATTAATAAACTTGCTCAAGTCTAACCGAACCAATGGCTTAGACCTCTCTTGAATAGGTTATTGGATATTAGAACCTTAAAAGGGTAATTCAGTTCATAAATAGTACTGAAGTCAAATGCACTAGGCGTGAATACCAATAACATCGATGTGGAATAATTTTAAAACAATTAAACTACTAACCACATGCTTGATAAATAGGCTACGAGCTTAATTTGAGAAAATTGCGTTGCATAAAAAGTTTCAACATTTATAGTCAAACGACCATCGGATAAGAACTTTTACAACGTACGAAGCTGTGTAAGTTAGGAATTTGCATAGATATGCACAAAAGTATAACAAACTGTATAGAAGCTCGAAGCGAAGAAAAAAAAAAGAACACTTGCAAGGGTATATGCCATAGTATAACAATTGATCTAACAGCTCGAAGTGAGAGAAACTTGTCTGGCTTGCTGTTTAATGTATACTCTACGCTTTCTACTCGGCAAGTATCCTACAGTAATCATGATTGTACTCTATGATCAGATATAGTTATGCATTAACATACTAAATGAATTGCACAAGTGACTCATACGGACTGCTCTATAGTCCACTCAAATACTCTACGGTCTAACAGAACAACTCTACGATTAGTAAGGCTTTAATATTGTTGCTAGAGTCACTCTACGTCCAGTAAGGTTCATTCTATGACTGACTAGAGAGACTCTACGATCGTCAGAATTGACTCTACGATCATAGGGTTTACTCTACGATTAGCGAGTGAAACTCTACGATCAGCAGAGTAAACCCTACGATTTGTAGAGTCAATTCTGAGTGGTTCAGCTATCTTACTCAACGATTGTCGAGTGGAACTATACGATTGGCTGAGTTCACTCTACGATGGCCGAGTGTGTCGTACGATCGGAGTGAAGTCACTCGACGATCGTAAGGTCCATTCTGCGACTCCAGTGGAGGAATACTTAACTATTCCAGTTCACAAAAGTCTTTGGCTACATAGCCTTCCAACAATTTCACACATGGTCTGGTTTTGCCTTGGTCTATCCCTTAGGACGATAAGTTCTGAGAAAAATTATCCATACCATACCTTGAGTTTTAAACTCAAGCCTAATACCATGCTGCAAGGTCAAGTTTGAAGTTTGGTGCAACATCGACTACTAGTCACTTCCTATTGGCATGCTATCTTTTGTCTGGGACTAGCCTGATGTTTAAAAATGACACAACTACCCCTTTTTCACAGGTGTTAGGTAACTAACCAACTATCATCACCTACCATCTGCACAACGGTAACCCTTGTTTAGACAACAGGTCTGACTCTTGATATCTTTTTGGATAAGGTAACTAAGGTCCATACAGCAACTCGGACTCAAGTCATGCTTTGGCTAAGCATATACATGTTACAGGGTTAAGCGACTACTCTGTAATTACAGAGCTTGACACCATTCTGGTAGCTCCACCTATTAGGGTCAACTCATACAACACTAACTCGCAAAAAGGAAATCCTATTGGAGAAGGAAGAGAAATGTTTACAATTAAAGTATCTCATCTCTTCCAAGGTTTGTTTGCCTCCTAAGCTCTCCGACTCTGTTCGTCTCTCCCAACTACAAGGATTTTTCTCAAGATCACTCTTACTCACAATGTATTTCTCTCTTATATCAGTATCAATGAACTCAGCAAGTTCTAAAGAGAAAATGGGGTCTCTATTTATAGGGAATCCTTTATCCACTCGTTGGTCATTACACCGATTACAGTAACTGTCACCTAACGATAATACCCGTTGGTTAAGAGCGGTTAGGTGAAAAGCTTCACCAACCCATCTCCTAGCCATGCCCAGTAATCATCAGATTAACTTTAATCGGCGAAGTAGGGGGAATAGGTCATTGGCCTGGTGCGGTGGATTGTACCCACACGCAAGGTAAAATATTTAATTATTCTTCAACAATACGACCACGTGGCTGGTTACTTTTAATTTTGGTCTACATAACTGACCCTCTTACAAACCCACATACCATTAGCTTGGGTCGGGCTTTGTTTAATGGAATACAATGGGTTAGTCCACTATTAAGTATTCCTTAATGGAACTATAATCTCAATCGTCCACAAGGCCATTTCACAAGCAGCTACTTGGGCTTGTTTAAAAAAAATATTCCACAAAGCTAGTCCATTATACTCTGGACTATTAAACTCAACCACAATTACCACAAATCATTTAAGGGTTTAAAATACCATGCAAAAGAATTTAATGACAAAAATTAATATATTGACCTTAATATAATATTATTCTGAAAATCTTGGTCATTACATCCTCCCCCTTTATAAGAATTTCGTCCCCGGAATTTCAACACAAGATCACTCAAAAAAATGCGGATAAACTGCTCTCATCTTTTCCTCAAGCTGCCATGTAGCTTCTTCAATCACGTGGTTCCTTCAAAGAACTTTTACTGAATGAATGATCTTATTCCTTAACGTCTGTTCCTTCCTATCGAGTATCTGGATAGAAATTTCTTCATACGATAGGTTCTTCTCTATTTGAATTGGTTCATAGGATATAACGTGCTTACAATCAAGTTTATATGGCCGCAACACTGAAACATGAAACACGTTATGAATGTGCTCCAATTCAGGAGGTAAGGCTACCTCGTACGCCACTTCACCAACTCGTTTTAGAATTTCGAAAGGTCCTAGGAACCTAGGGCTCAATTTTCCCGTTTTCCCAAAATAGATCTTCCCTTTCTAGGGAGATAACTTTAAGAACACAAAACTACCCATCTCAAAATCCCGCTTCTACCAATATAGGTCAGCGTACTTCTTCTATCAATCCTGGGCTGCTACCAGACGAGCCCTTATTAATTTGATCGTATTTGCGGTCTGTTGCACCATCTCAGATCCTAACAGTCTTCGCTCTCCTATTTCGTCCAAACACAACGGGGCTCGACACTTTCTTCCATATAATGCTTCATACGGTGGCACGCCGATACTAGCGTGATAACTGTTGTTTTAAGTGAACTCCAGTAACAGTAAGTGGTAATCCCAGTTGCCTTTCAAGTCCATCACGACTGCTCTGAGCATGTCTTCCACTGTTTGAATCGTTCACTCACTTTGGCAATCGGTTTGTGTGACACCTCCAAATTCGGGTACTTCGTTTCCATAGGATTTGGTGTTCACTATCCAAATACATCACATCACATCTAACTACCCATTCAAATATAAGGGAAAAACTATTAATTAAAATAGAAATCTCCCATTAAAGGGTTACAACATCTTTAATAAATAAATCCCAAGTCATCTAACCTTAATAAAACATCAAATGCGGAAACATAATTAAGTCCATTACATAAACATCATATAAACAAATATAACAAGTCTGCATTACTTGTTTGCTTTGCATTTGCCCTTACTAGTGGATGACTCATTAACTCTTTCTACTTTAACTGCAATATTATTATGCAAGGGTGAGCAACAATTGCTCAGCAAGTAACACAATAAAATAATAATAATAACATGCGAATAAACAATGGATATCGAATAAACGAAGATTCAGCTTTTGAGTCAAGACTATAAGACAAGATTCAAAAGAACGTTTGAGGGTCTTAAGACCACAAATTATGTCCCAGGTTATCAGTATTTTTACTTTAAACCTTGAACAGTCGTGAGACTATATGGACCTTACTTCTCGTACTCAGGGGGATCAGCCCTTTGTACCATATATGTGCACAACATCTTAACGCTAACGCGTAAATAAAATCCCCTATATAAAGGTTGTTCATCTCAGTTTGATATCGGAGTCCGCACCAAATGAAGTTTGGTTTGGATTTAATTCAATAACGTTTCTAGAATTTAAAACGCTCATCAACTATGGACTAGTCGAATCAATAATGGTTCGCTAGTCAATTAAGGTTCAATAAAAATGTAATTGATATTCGAGAATCAAAGACTGAATCTCACAAAAGATACAATTGAATGAAATAGTATTAAGAACTTGTTCAAGAAAGTAATAACATTATAAAGCTTGTATGCTAAAAGGATGAACTTCAGGAACTTGCGTAGAAATAATTAAATAAGGATAAGATACTTGCTTTAAACGAAATAAAAAGATTAGGAGTAGTAAATTTGTTTTCGATGAAATAAAAGATTAAGGATAGAAAACTTGCCTTGTGCGCAGATTATAAAATAAAATTTCACGTTCTTTAATCAACTTATACATTCTGTTTATAAAATAGTAACAATAATTAGTTACAGTATTATAAACACTTCAGGACTCATTCTCATCCAATTTTCATTTTAATATCTAAACTGTTTTCGAGTTATCAATCTCACTTCAAGAGTTGTAAACCTAATTATAGCAATATCATACTTATGAATTCCTAAAACTTAACGTAAAGATAGGGTTCATCAATCTTTATATTTTATAATCAGCGGTATATGCTTAGCATCCAACTCAACATCTTGGTATTCGTTCAACACATTAATCTAAGTTTTAAACATGCATAGGGTGACATAGCATAACTACAAAGAAAGACAAATTTTAACACTTCCTGCACTGAGCTCGAGAAGTAAGGTCCATATAGTCTCATGATTGTTCAAGGTTTAAAGTAAAAATACTAATAACCTGGGACATAGTTCGTGGTCTTAAGACCCTCAAACGTTCTTTTGAATCTTGTCTTATAATCTTGACTCAAAAGTTGAATCTTTGTTTATTCGATATCCATTGTTTATTCGCATGTTATTATTATTGTTTTATTGTGTTACTTGCTAGCAATTGTTTCTCACCCTTGCATAATAATATTGTAGCTAAAGTAGAAAGAGTTGATGAGCCATCCACTAGTAAGGGCAAAGACAAAGCAAACAAGTAATGAAGACTTGTTATATTTGTTTATATGATGTTTATGTAATAGACTTGATTATGTTTCCGCATTTGATATTTTATTAAGGTTAGATGACCTGGGATTTATTTATTAAAGATGTTGTAACCCTTTAATGGGAGATTTCTATTTTAATTAATAGTTTTTCCCTTATATTTGAATGGGTAGTTAGATGTGATGTGATGTATTTGGATAGTGAACACCAAATCCTGTGGAAACGAAGTACCCAGATTTGGGGATGTCACAGTTTGAGGGTAATATGTCGTACTCATCCTCAATTATGTTCTCATTCTGTCTTGTAAACTCCTCCAGAAATTTGATGTAAAGCGCGGATCCTTATCAGACACAATAAACACCAACACTCCATGTCGCGACACGCTTTCGTTCACATAGAGCTTCGCTAACTGCTCCATATTGTATCTAATCTTGATCGGTAAAAAATGTGCAGATTTCGTTAAGTAATCCACGATCATCCAGATCGCGTCTAAACCCTTCCAATTTGGTGGAAGTCCTACCACAAAATCCATGGTGATATGCTCCCACTTCTACTCCGGAATCTCCAGTAGTTGTAACAGTCCACTTGGTTGCTGGTGTTCTGCTTTAACCCTTTGGCATGTTAAGCACCGACTGACACATTTCGCTACCTCCCTCTTCATATTTGGCTACCAGAAATGTTATCGCAAATCTTGATACATTTTAGTACTCCGGGATGGACAGAGTACCTTGTACTGTGAGCTTCTTGTAGAATCTCCTCTCTCAATTTCGGAACCATCGGTATCCAAATCCTCCCTTCAAGCTTTAGCAGTACGGTGTTATCAACCTTATACTTCGACTCTTCACCTTTGGAAATTCGCTTCCTTGAGCCATCGTATTATTCATCCTTCTCTTGAGCCTCCCTTACTTTATCTAGTAAAGTCGGACTCGTTACTACTGCAAATAGCCTCTCATTTGCATCTCCCAAATATTTAACTTCCAACTCTAGCCTTTCCATATCTCTTATCAGTTCTTCCTGAGTTAACAACATCATCAATTTTTCTCTGCCCTTTCTACTCAAAGTATCAACTACTACATTGGCCTTACCGGGATGGTACAGAATTTCACAATTGTAATCTTTGATCAATTCCAACCATTGACGTTGTCTCATATTTAACTCCTTTTAAGTGAAGATATACTTCAGACTTTTGTGGTCTGTGTATATCTCACACTTTTTTACATATAAATAGTGCCTCCATATTTTTAAGGCAAAAATTACTGCCGCTAACTCTAAGTCATGAGTTGGGTATTCCTTCGCATAATTCTTCAATTGTCGTAACGCGTACGCAATGACCCTACTATGATGCATTAGTACACAGCCAAGGCCTTTGTGTGACGCATCACTATACACCACAAAACCCCATGTATTATCAGGTAGAGACAATACAAGTGCTTCACTAAGCCTTTTCTTCAATTCTATGAAACTCTCCTCACACTTATCCGTCCAAACGAACTTCACCGCCTTTCTGGTCAAATTGGTTAATGGCGATGCTATCTTCGAAAAATCTTGAATTAATCTTCGATAGTAACCCGTTAATCCTAAGAAACTTCTGATCTCTGTCGGCGTCTTCGGCTGCTACCAGTTGATAACTGCTTCCACCTTTGATGGATCTACCGAAACACCGTCCTTTTCGATGACATGCCCCAAAAATTGCACCTTCTGCATCCAAAATTCGCACTTTGAGAATTTCGCGTACAACTTCTCTCTTCTCAAAGTTTCTAGTGCTATTCTCAGATGTTCAGCGTGTTCCTCCTCCGTCTTCGATTACACCAAAATGTCATCGATGAATACGACGACAAATTTGTCCAAGTGTTGCTTGAACACTCTGTTCATCATATCCATGAATGTTGTTGGCGCGTTTGTTAGTCCAAACGACATTATCAGAAACTCATAATGTCCATATCGAGTTCAAAATGCCGTCTTTAGAATATCCTCCTCGCTCACCTTCAACTGGTGGTAGCCAGTTCTCAAATCGATATTTGAAAAGTATTTTTCTCCTTTTATTTGATCAAACAAGTTGTTAATTCTAGGCAATAGATACATGTTCTTAATAGTAACTTTGTTCAACTCACAGTAGTCGATACAAAGCCTTAGTGATCGATCTTTCTTATTCACGAACAGAACTGGTGCTCCCCAAAGTAACACACTTGGTCGAATGTAACCTCTATCTAGCAGCTCTTGCAGTTGAACCATCAGTTCCTTCATTTCTACCGGAGCCTTTGGGTATGGTGCCTTAGATATCGGTGTCGTTCCCGGTACCAAGTCAATTACAAATTCTACTTCTCTATCCAGCGACAAACCCGGTAATTCCTCTGGAAAAGCATCAGGAATTCCCTTATTACAGGTATCTGGCCCAGTTCACCCTTTGTTCTTTGAGTGTCAACCACATGAGCCAGATAACCCATGCAACCCTTCCTTAGCAATCTCTTTGCTTGCATCATCATCAGACAACAAGATTGTCTCGACGATTTACTCCCATAAAATACTACCTTCGACTTATCTGGAGTCTTCAGGTGTATGCACTTCTTCTTATAGTCAATTACTGCCCCGTGATTCGATAACCAATCCATCCCAAGAATCACGTCGAATTCACCCAATCGAATTGGTATCAAATTTACGTTAAGCTTAAACCCTCTCAACTCGACACAACAGTTCCTATGAACGTAATTTACGGGAATAATCGCTTGATTGGCTACTTCTACATTTATAGGATTCTCTAGTTTTCATGGGGTAAGCCTAATTGTTTAGCAAACTCTTTCAAAACAAAAGAGCAGGTAGCACCCGAATCAAATAACATATATGCATTGATATTATTAATCGGGATAATACCTGACACCACATCCTTAGATTCTACCGTATCCTGTACGGTCATGTTGAAAGTGCGTGTCGTTGGTCTGTTTGCTTGATTAGTTGATCCTCCAATAGTCAGTTTGTTGTTGTTGTTGCTCCTGTTGCCATTGGCTGCCTCACCCTTCTTCTTTGGGCAGTCCTTAATTTGATGGTCTGATGTTCCACACGAGTAGCATCCCCCCTTCTTTCCTTTAGGACATTGAGGAGAAATATGTCCCAACTGTCCGCAGTTATAATAGATGCCCTTCCCCCTTATGCACTCTCCTGAGTGGTTCGTTCCGCAGTTATTGCACCTATTTTCTTTCTTAGCCTCTCCCCTAGACTTGTTGCCTCCCGAGGATGGGCTATCACTCCACTTTCTTTTGTTCTGATTGCTACCCCCACTACTTCCCCCTTTGTTTCTGCCATGGCTTTTCCTCTTATCCTAGTTATACTTGGCCAATGCCTCGCTTCCTCCCTCAGCAATAATTGCCCTTTCTAACAGAGTTAAAAACGTACTACTCTGCAGAACTGCAACCCAGCTGTGAATCCACGGTTTCAGCCCCTGCTCAAACCTCCTTGCTTTCTTGATCTCTGTATCTACTTGATGCGGGGAAAACCTGACCAATTCATTGAACTTTGCCGCATACTCAGCGACCGACATGTTCCCTTGCTTGAGTTCTAAGAATTTCACTTCCATGTTCGATTGCATACTCTCCGGGAAGTAGTTCTCGAAGAATAATTCTTTGAAGCATTCCCACGGGATCACTCCTTCCCCAACACGACTCTTATTTGCCCTCCAACAATAGTTTGCCTCACCCTTCATCATGAAGGTGTCAAATCCCGTTTTCTGTTCTTCGGCCACTTGTGTGACCTCGAACATTTTCTCCATCTCTTCTACCCATGTCTGGGTTTCGATTGGATCTAAGGTTCCCCGGAACTCTGGAGGTCCTACCAATTTAAAATCCTTGAAGTTATCCAAGTGGCTACCTAGCTGCTTAACTATTGGTGGGGGTCTATTCTGCATCACTTTCGCCAACGTCTCAACAAAGGTCCTCATTAGGTTTGGTTGACCCGGCTCGTTGTTTACCGACTCTTCCACTACTCGGTCCCTGGTTTGTCTGCTAGGCGGTATTATTTCCTACAAACAAACCTTACATTATCGATTCGCGTTTTAAATCTTTATATAACATTTTATTAGCGTTAGTACCGTAAGCTACCACATAGCACAAGTCGTACACATTAAGATATATAATAATATTGCATTTATATTCATATACCACTGTTTTAATACACATGATCCAACATGTGGCATACTTCTATAAATGCTCAAGGTATAGCCTATCAACTGCTACTTATCCCACAAATGAACAAAAGTGGGGATTTATAATATCTTACCCTTCGGATCAAACAACAGTTGGGGTTTAATATTATCCCATGCATACATCAAAGTATAGGGATTTACAACACAATCATGTCCCTACTATAACAAAAGTGGAACCTACTACATCTATATATAATGTCTAATCTATCTCATAATTCATGTTGTGATGAGCGACATCTGAATATCCCGAATGCACATAACCATCTATCAATTTGCGCCGAACTGAACGGCTAAGCTGACCCTCCTCAACGGGGTACCTCTGATCTCTGCCTTTCAGACTTCCAACAACTAGGTCCAATGCAATGCCTAAGGATTTCATCCTAACTGCCCTGCTTTGGACCTCTCTCTCCAGTTGGTCTACCTCTCTAGTCGACCGAACCCAAGCCTCTTCTATACGAATTTTGTCTGCTATTTCTCAATTGAATTTGGCCTTCATGGCCTCATACTCTACCATTAGCCCTGCCAATTCTAACTCTGCCTGCTCTTTCTTTTCCCTCAAATCAGTGTTCCTAGCTACCAATTGATGAAGTAATGGCCCTACGTGTTGGGCCGAAGCCATATAACCTTCCAATTGTGTCTTCAATACTTTCACCTCGTCCTCTAAATGGTAGGCTATCTCCTTATAATGATTCTCCATACTTTGATGGGTTACATTCTATTCTTCTAGGTCTCAGACTCTTTCTTCTAATTCCAAGTTTCTATCGGCTAGTTGGTCCACTAAATAGTTATCAGTTGGCAGCTCTTCGGCTTCATCAGCATTGTGGTCCTCCTCGGACTTACCTTCAATATCTTGACTACCCGATCTCATCACTCTGCCCCTAACAGGTTCCTCTAACTCAACCATGTAGTCTTCGTCTTCCTCAGGCTCGGACTCTACGGGTGCGACTGGCTCTACTGGCCCTTCTCCTATCAACTGCTCAGTGTCCACAGGTATGTCTGTGAACTCCTCCTCCATAACTATCTGACTCGACTCTCCTATTTCAGTCATCCTATAACATACCAAAATACACATCAGTACCTCAATAAAATATATTCATTAATGAAATGAAATGATATTTTATCATGTATTACCCCTACTTGATGAATTTCTGAAATCCATCTCCTATCATACTTTATACGAGTTTAATACAAAGGTTATAACCTAGGTTTCGTATTCCCAAATTTTATAACCTAAGGCTTTGATACCAACCTGTAACACCTTCAAATTCAGGTATCAATACCTCGAATTTGGTGCTCATGATAAACAGCTTCAAATCACCTTCAACCAACATATGATAACTAAATGCGGAATGAATAATCATATATTGATCATCACAAAAGGTTTACAAAGGTCCCAAGGTTTATAACCTTAAATAAATACATCACGAGGTTCCAAAATAGCTAGTAATGACTCGTGTTACATAAATATTATCTAAACAGGTCATGAAGACCGATAATCTTGTCCATCTGAAGTCTAGAACTTTATCTTCTTCTTGCCCTTATCTCTACTCGAGCACTCAGGCTTAATTGTAATATTTTATGATATAGCAAGGATGAGCAACGAGTTTGCTCATCAAGTTTAAAATGAATAAGGGATAAATATCATGAATGAATATGAATAACAACATCATGGTTCAACAATAAAATAGAATTGATGAAGCAACTGAACGATATAATCAAGGTTCAAACAAACATATGAAGATTGATTATTTACTGCCAACAGTCAAATAGACTATGAACATTCTTTAAGGCATCGATCGCATTGACTAACCCTTATTGGGTTACAACTGCCAGAACTTGTACGCAAGGGGATCAGCCTCTTGTACCTATGAATATGCATACCATTTACTTCTGCTTTGTACCGTGTTTTAGGTACTTAGGAAACTCTTTCTTTCCTTTTGAGGGTTTGTTCATTTCAGTCTAAGAATCCATTCCAACAATAGGATTGGATAGCTTTTGAATTAATAGATTTGCTCAGGTCTAACCGAACTAATGGCTTAGACCTCTCTTGAATAGGTTATTGGATATCAGAACCTTAAAAGTGTAATTTAGTTCATAAATAGTACTGAAGTCAAATGCACTAGGTGCGAATACCAATAACATTGACGTGGAATAATTTTAAAATAATTAAACCACTTACCACATGCTTGATAAATAGGCTTCGAGCTTAATTTGAGAAAATTGCATTGTATAAGAAGTTTCAACATTTATAGCCAAACTACCATCGGATAAGAACTTTTACAACGTACGAAGTTGTGTAAGTTAGGAACTTGCATAGATATGCACAAAAGTATAACAAAGTGTATAGAAGCTCGAAAGCGGAGAAAAGAACACTTGCAAGGGTATATGCCATAGTATAACAATTGATCTAACAGCTCGAAGGGAGAGAAACTTGTCTGGCCTGCTGTTTAATGTATACTCTACGCTTTCTACTCGGCAAGTATCCTACAGTAATCATGATTGTACTCTATGATCAGATATAGTTATGCATTAACATACTAAATGAATTGCATGAGTGACTCATACGGACTGCTCTATAGTTCACTCAAATACTCTACGGTCTGATAGAACAGCTCTACGATCAATAAGGCTTTAATATTGGTGCTAGAGTCACTCTTCGTTCAGTAAGGTTCATTCTATGACTGACTGGCGAGACTCTACGATTGGCAAAATTGACTCTACAAATTGTAGGGTTTACTCTACGACTTGTTGGTGAGACTTTATGATCGGCAGACTTGACTCTACGATCATAGGGTTTACTCTACGATTGGTGAGTGGAACTCTACGATCAGCAGAGTCCACTCTACGAGGGTTGAGTGGTTCTGCTATCTTACTTAACGATTGTTGAGTGGAACTCTACGATCGGTAGAGTTCACTTTACGATGGCCGAGTGTGCCCTACGATCGGAGTGAAGTCACTTAACGATTGTAAGGTCCATTCTGCGACTCTAGTTGAGGTATACTTAACTATTCCAGTTCACAAAAGTCTTTGGCTACAAAGCCTTCCAACAATTTGACACATGGTTTGGCTTTGCCTTGGTCTATCCCTTAGGATGATAAGTTCTGAGAAAAAATAGCCATACCAGACCTTGAGTTTTAAACTCAAGCCTAATACCATGCTGCAAGGTCAAGTTTGAAGTTTGGTGCAACATCGACTACTAGTCACTTCCTATTGGCATGCTATCTTTTGTCTGGGACTAGCCTGATGTTTAAAAATGACACAACTACCCCTTTTTCACAGGTGTTAGGTAACTAACCAACTATCATCACCTACCATCTGCACAACGGTAACCCTTGTTTAGACAACAGGTCTGACTCTTGATATCCTTTTGGATAAGGTAACTAAGGTCCATATAGCAACTCGGACTAAAGTCATGCTTTGGCTAAGCATATACATGTTACAGGGTTAAGCGACTACTCTGTAATTACAGAGCTTGACACCATTCTGGTAGCTCCACCTATTAGGGTCAACTCATACAACACTAACTCGGTAAAAAGGAAATCCTATTGGAGAAGGAAGAGAAATGTTTGGAATTAAAGGATCCCATCTCTTCCAAGGTTTGTTTGCCTCCTAAGCTCTCCGACTCTGTTCGTCTCTCCCAACTACAAGGACTTTTCTCAAGATCACTCTTACTCACAATGTCTTTCTCTCTTATATTGGGATCAATGAACTCATCAAGTTCTACAAGAGAAAATGGGGTCTTTATTTATAGGAAATCCTTTATCCACTCGTTGGTCATTACTCCGATTGCAGCAACTGTCACCCAACGATAATACTCGTTGGTTAAGAGCGGTTAGGTAAAAAGCTTCACCAACCCATCTCCTAGCCATGCCCAGTAATCATCAGATTAACTTTAATTGGCGAATTATGGGGAATAGGTCATTGGCCTGGTGCGGCGGATTGTACCCACACGCAAGGTAAAATATTTAATTAGTCTTCAACAGTACGATCACATGACTGGTTACTTCTGATTTGGGTCTACATAACTAACCCGCTTACAAACCCACATACCATTAGATTGGGTCGGGTTTTGTTTAATGGAATATAATAAGCTAGTCCACTATTAAGTATTCCTTAATGGAACTATAATCTCAATCGTCCACAAGGCCATTTCACAAGCAGCTACTTGGGCTTGTTTAAAAAAAATATTCCACAAAGCTAGACCATCATACTCTGGACTATTAAACTCAACCACAATTACCACAAATCATTTAAGGGTTTAAAATACCATACAAAAGAATTTAATGATAGAGATTAATATATTGACCTTAATATAATATTGTTCTGAAAATCGTGATCATTACACAAATAATGAGATATAAGAACTTACATTTATCGTCTCATGTTGACTTAACTTTCAATCTCAGAAAAAGGTCAAATCGACTTTTTTGGATTCAAAATTCACAATTATAACTCAATGATATATTAATGCTAAAGATCATCTTATACTAGTATAATATAAGTACAATCAAATTCTCTGAGTCAACTATTGACCCTTGTGTTAAAAAATGGTCATGTCCTCGAGTAGTCAATCGCACGATCTATAACGTCCCTAGACCTTACAAGTCCACTATCCCTCCCAAAGTGTTTAAAATATTTTCAAATACTTTCTGACCAAATTTCACATTTTTTGAAATATCCTACAATTTTCTATAATTATTTCTATTCATAAAATTATTATTTGATATATAGCTCCAAAATAAAAACAATACCTCAAGATACTTTCTACTCTCAAAACACCCCAAATATTTTTTTTATATTATTATAAGATTTTTCAAAAAGTCTCATACATTTTTATGCTTCACATAAATTTTATGAATTTCCACTATATTAAACTATTTGTATTAGATCAAACATAGAATAAATACTTACTTTGAAACTTTACCAAATTTTCTCAGTAAATCCCAAATAATATGAAAAAAATAGTGTAAAAATATCAACTGCAAATAAACTCGCAATAGTAGACTATAATTTTCGAAAGTTATTTAAATTACAAAATTCATCATTAATTTTATGAAATTTCAGAGAATCATCAAACTTTCCAAAAATTTCAAGTTCATCGCCATAAAGTTCCTCAAAAATATGCACCTCAAAAAAATTTACAAACTTAAATTATAATTTTCTAATGTTATTTAACTAGAAACTTCTTAGTTGTTTACTAATCAAACAATTCTGATCAAAATTCACTAAACAATAAGAAATTTAATCCTCAACAAGTTTTTTAATTTAGAAATAGCCTAGTGACAAATCTGCTTAAAAAGCCTTCAAAACGACAAATACAAATTGATAATGTCATCTCATCTTCAACCTCAACTTGCCCCTTTTTCAGGTTTTCATTTTTTCTTGTCTAGATCTGTTTCTAATCTTTCCAGGAGCTTAATAGTGTGTGTGTATATATATATATATATATATATATATATATATATCATTCCAAAAAGAACATCCAATTTACGTCCACCTTTTTTGCAAAAAAGTTTCTTTCAACCGCGAGATCCTTTGACTTTTACTCATTTCCTCCATTTTTTAGGTTTCCCTTTTGTGTGTTTCCTACCATTGCCATTGTTTTTCCTTCTCTATGTCTTTCTCGTACCCCTCTCATTCTTTTCATTCTCTCTCTCTCCATCTCTACGGTACACATGTTGCGTGTGCAATTACCGTAAAGATATAAACAGAATTTTATCAAATTTAATGAGTAAAATTAATAATTAAAAAAGTCAACATTGCAATAAAACCAAACTTACAGTGCCAAAAGACAAAACTTGTTGGATTGTCGAGAGAAAAAGACGAAGAATCCCCACTTCTAGCAGCACTCTATTTTTCGATTGTTCGTCCACAATGTCCCAGACACTTTTCACCAAATTTTATAATTTTTGAAATTTTATATTTTAAGCAATTACTCCTACATTTAAACCTATTATTCAATATCTCAAAAAATAGAACAAACAAATTTACACTTAAAATTTCACGAAAATTGGTCCGTAACTCACAAGTAATATGTGAATTGCCTTTGTAAAATTACAACCTAATTTGACCTCCCAAACTAAAATTATAGTTTCTTTTTTAGAGTTATTAAACTTAGAAAATTCGTAATTAATTTTTTACTTGTAAAAAAATCCTCGAATTTTGATATAACATAAAAAGAATATTTAGTACAACTTTATATATTTGAAACATTTTCAAATTCCGCCTCTATGTAGCATAAATAGACTCGCTTATTTAATTATCTTTCATTCAAACTCAAATTTTGGTCTCTGACTTTATAGTAGAATAATATAGACATTTTTATATCATAATGTCGAATCAGTCTCCCCAATTCACAACATATATTTCATCAATCGAAACTTCGATTCATCAATTTTATAACAATCAACTCTACGATTAATCAAATTTATAACAATCGACTCAGTAATCCATCAAAACTCTAATTTTGAACTGATTTAAGATTTTAAAATCAATGATTTCTCAATTCGACCCCTTCATAATTGATTATTATCTAATCTTCGGTCTTCTATAATATAAACATGTCATAATTTTGGTTCAGGATATTACATTTTGAAGCCGAGCCCTATTCACAGGGATGAAGCTAGGTGTTGGTTAGTGAAGTCAATTAAACCCACTGTTTTTTTATTTTTTATTTTTTTATTTTTAAAATTTGCCAAATTTGGAAACTTTTAATAAACTCCCTTTGTTTTACATTATAAGATTATTATTGACGTTTGAAAATCAATTTAAAATATTTTCAAACTCAAAATTAAGTTGATTCATTAAAGATTAATAAATCTTACAATGAGTAGTATTTTGGAGATAATTTATAATATTTATCGTTATATTGACTAAAATCTAAATAATTTATATCGATTCTGAGTTTAAAAATATTTTAAGTTAATTTTTAAAACTTAATAATAATTTTATATTTTAAAACGAAAAAGTAATATATAAATTAATCTCACTAAAATTTTTATTTTTATTGTTTTACTATACGGGGTCAAACTAAAACTTTATTAGATGCAACTCGAAAGGTATCCAATTGTCCACCAAATTTAGTCTAAGGACCCACTAATTTATTTTGTTATATAATATTCCCTATGTCCCTAAATATAAGTCGTTTTAGAATTATGCACAAGCAGAGGCGGAACCAAAGGGTCCGGGGGCATATAACCCTGATATTCCGGGCACTCCCCCAAGTGTACTTGCAGATTTGTGCTGCCCGCTGCCGCCGGCCGAGACTTGAGGAAATTTGAGCATAGGAATAGAACTTAAACAATTCGTCTTACTGAGAAAAGAATGAAATGGAAAGGGTGAAAAAGAATGAGCTGAAGGAGTAGAGTGCTTTATTCCATAGCTTTCATTCTTAGCTCATGCCTTGCTTAGTCACCCATTAATTTTTGTAATAACTGTCACCTTTGCTTAATGTTAACAATAATTCTAGGGAGCCCGGCGTTGGTGACCGGGCTCGGCGACCGGCCACAAAAATTTTTTTTTTACTGTGTAACACTGTTTTTGATATGTATCCAAATCACACCTAAATCATTTTTTTTTAAAAAGTTTCAGTTCCAATAAATCACATAAATTATTTGAGAGTGAAAACCAAAAAAAAAAAAAAAAATTGTGGCCGGTCGCCGAGCCCGGTCACCAACGCCGGGATCCCTAAAAGGACTCTAATGTTAATGAGTCAGCCAATGCATTACTCATCAACATCCCACACTTCTTTTCCCACACTTGTGTACATAATATACACACACACACACATATATATATATATATATATATATATAATACTATATTATTCATATTATACTTCCGATTCATGTATTTTGAATTAATCAACCTTAATTAATTAATTATACATTTGTAGTTATGTATAAAAATTTTCTCACTAATTATGAAATTAATCCATAATTAACTTAACATTTTTTGTGTAACAAACCATTATCGTAAATAATAACTTATTTAATTTATACAATTACTATTGTATAATTAAATTAAATTTGTACCTTCCTTCTATAAATTGTTTCAAAACAATTTATTTAACTTATACATTTTGCTTTAAATTAAATATTAATTTAATTTAGTACTAATCTTGTCTCCAATATTCATTTACATATATATTGGTCTCTCATCTCATATTTTTCATTTACATCTAACTAAATATTATACCATTATATATTATATTTATTATGGTAACATAATTCTCTTCATTAACTAATTAAAAGAAAATAACTTTCTTATTTAATTCACTAATTTTTAAATAGTGAACGTAGCTAATTACTTATTTCATAATTAATCTATATTCATTTAGCACGTCTCTTTAAAAATTATTATATAATAATTACTGTATTTTGACCCTACAAACGTTCTGGGTCACTGTGTACATTACTTGAAATTCTCAATTTATATTAAGGTCGACACAAATCCTACCTTTGTACACAGTTACTGGCGATTCCGCTTCAACGACACTAGTCCCGAAAGTTCAAAATATACACCACACTGGTTTCTCCCTCTATTTTTCTCACACTTTCTCCCACCCGCAAAATAGAAACTCATCCTCTCAACATTCATTAAAACCTGTCAGAATTCAAACCCTAATTTAGAATTCATACTCCAATTCAGAATTCAATCCTCAATTCTGTTCAAAAAACAATCGCTTCGGCGTTTTATATTCAGTTAATTGGGTATAGACACTCATATCTAATCGTGTATATACATATATATATAGGCACTCATATCTAATTATATACATATATAAATATATAGATTTATGTGTGTGTGTGTGTATATATATAAGCAATTCATATCTCATTATATACATATATATAGATATGTAGATTTACTGATATGTATGTTTGCATGTTGTAGATATGGGTTCTGTAGAGGAGATATATGAAATTTTGGAGCTCACGGAAGTGAAGAGAGTACAGGAAGTGATAATATCGCTTTTGATTGAATGGAAGGGTTTTGAAGAACACGTTGATTCGACTCACCGCAGCTTCAAGGACTGCTTTACTGAACTCGAATCAAGGTAGAAAACTTGATATCTGAGCAGGAATTGTTAGCGGAGCGAAACAAAGAGATTGAGGCAAATTGGGGGTTTTTGAATGGGAGGATCAAAGAGATTGAAAGTAAGTAAATGGAAATTCAATCCCTGTATGAGGAGCAAAGGAAGGAATTGGAGTTAAAAGAGGAGAATTTAAAGTTTTGTATGAAATCGTTGGAGCAGAGGATGAAGGATGATGAATTGAGGGAAGAGAAGTTGAATTCTCGACAGAGATTGATTGATGAGGTTTTTGAGAAGTTTAATTTGGAGGAGAAGGAATGGAGGAGGATTGGGGATTTTGTTGGGGAGAGGTTTGATGAGATGAAATTAAAGGAGAAGCGCATTGAGATTCGTGAAATAGAACTTGATGCTATTGTATCTGAGCTTGATATTGGACAGCGGAATATGTTGGACAAGGCGAAGGAACTTGAATTGAAGGAGAAGGATTTGGATTTAATTCAAAATTTAAATGAAGGGAAAATCAAGGAACTTGTGAGTAAAGAGGAGCAACTTGTTTCAAGAGAAAAGCAACTTGATTCGGTTAAAAAATTTACCCACGATTGCTATAAGGATTATCGGGTCAAAAAGAAGGAACTAGAGTTGGAAAGGAAATTGGTTGAAGAGAGGTCTAAGGAGCTTGAATCGAAAGAGAATGACTTAAGAGAAATGGTTAGAAGCTTTGATTTGAAGCAAAAGGAAATCAATTCAATCAAAATTTCGAGCGAAGAAAAGGACAGGGAACTTGAGTTTAGGGAGAAACAACTTGATGATCAGTTAAAAGAATTTGAATTGAAAGAGAAACACTTTAAAGAATGGATTACAAGCTTTGATTTGAAGGAAAAAGAAATAGATATAATCAGAATTTCATGTGAAGAAAGTTGCAGGGAGTGGAAGGCGAAAATGATAGCAGGAGTGAACAATTATCTTGAGGTTATTGGTTTCTTGCAGCTTTTAGCTTGCTATGGGTTAGATTCTGCGTTCAAACCTGGCGAGCTCTTAAGTCTTTTAGAGGTTGTTGGTCAGCATAGACAAATTTCTGAATTATGCCAGCTCCTTGGTTTCACAGATAAAATTAGTACTAATTGTCTATATTCTACGTTTCTATTCCAAATGGAGTTGTTACATGGTTACCTTATATAGAGAGATTGCTCTGTTCCTACTTCCTAATATATTTGATAATTTTAACATTTTGGAATCTCCTTTAAACGTGTTAGATACGTTTCATAATCGTTGTTTAAAGTGCATGTCTTGTTTCATTCATCAAGTTATTATTTGGCATATGTGTTTTCTAGTCATTCTCTATCATTATATTTGTTGGCCTGATGTGTTTCGAATGGTAAATCACCTTAATAATTTTAGCCATAAATGCTACTGGATAGATAATTCTTTGCTGGCAATACTATATTTCTGTTGGGATTAAGGGTTCTTTTTCGGTTTTACAAACTCCAAACTTCGTATCAATCATTGGGCTCGATGTGTAAACAAGATTGGGCGAATAACTCTGTCTTTGTTCCTCGTGGTATAATTTGTCCATATTCTTGGTAAATTATGGTTGCTTACTACAAAAGAAGTCGAAAATAGTTCGGCAAAATGCAAACACAACTCCTTATCCTTCTTGAAAATTCTTCCATGTAGGTTTTGAACTAAAGGATGCGCAAACTATATTCTAAAACTATCTGACCTAGTTATTTATGAATTATGACTACTTCTGCACTTTTACAACTATCATTTGTCGAATTAGTGTGCAAATACTAATACTTATAATTAACTTTTTGAAGTGCAAGTTTTAGTAACTTTTTACAACAACAGTCTCCTTAATCCTCATGAATGTTGTAGGGAATAAAATGAATAAGTTGACTTATAATAAAATGATTAAATTTGAATCCTTTATGGAAAAGCACATGTTGCTTATAAAATTACCATATTTACACCACAAGTAATGCGTCATTTTGAAATATATTTTATGTTACTCAATGAGCATAATGTTGCGCAACAAATACAAGACTGGTTTCGGAGTTGCCAGAAAAAAGCTTACTTGAATCGGAATGAATCTCTGTATAAATGGTCCACACTCCATAACTTGGTTTTGTTAATCTTGAAGTTTTTATTTTGATAAAAAAAATGAAATTAATAATGAATAAAAGTCTATTCAAACAAAGATTTTCAAGCTAAGCTAAAGGGCAAAAGCACAAAAAAAAAAAAAAAAAAAAAAGTCAAATAATTACATGATGCTCTAATTCCAGATATGCTAGTTTCAATATTAAGTTATTTGACAAATATTGATGCAGGACAACAAAACGGACAGATGTGAATGACAGAAAAGATATTGTATAAACATGCTTGTCCTTTTGATTACTAGTCTGTGTACAATATTAAACAGGCTTGTCCTTTTATAGATATCAAGTTAACATAAATTACTTCCCACTAATCCACTATCCCTAAACATCGTAAAGTCTAACTAAAATAACTACTAAATACTGATAATGACTAACCTAATAATAAATAACAATAATATGCTATATATAACTGAAATGTCCCAGTTTTTGGGCAGGAAGCACGATCAAAATGCATAATATTTTTATTTAATTTTGTTCCACTTCCCCTGTATTAGGTATGTTCTTGTTGATTATTTATGGTATTAATTTCTTGCATCAAATATTATTCAGAGTATTATTGCTTTCTTACCTTCCAAATTTCCCTTTTTTCTGTCTTAGTTTTGATTGCATTTGGTATTTAATGCTGAATTCAGTGTCAGTAGTCCTTGTCAGTGTGTAGAGGCTCAGATTTTCTTGCTTCAGATAGTTAATTCCTTTCCAAATTATCCCGTGTCATTATTATTGCTTCTTTTTAACCAATGTAGAAATATTTTTCTATTGGATTTTATGTTCTTCGTAATGGTAACTTACATCGGTTTGCGGTTATTCACTTTTTATTGTATTTTGCTGTAACTTTTTTATTTGTTACTTTCAACATATATTATGATTAATATAGCTCATTATTATTCGTCTGTTCTCTTGTCAAAGCAATCCTATGTACATGTGCTCACTGTTCTCATAATGTTTTTGCCTTGGTGGTTGCCTACATCAATTGTTCTTCTGTTGTGTTGTAAAGATGGACTGTGTCGAGATTAATTCTTCCTGATTCTGTCGCATTTCAACTTAGTTTTCCTCTTGCTGATGATATTGAAAGTTCATTCTTCAGTTTAGGATAATATTTATAAAACAAGATACGTAAAATAACTTTTAGGGTCTCGTTTTGGGTGGTTTGATGGAAATTGACAGTTCTGTTTTCAGTATTATGACAAATATTATGCGAAGTCTCCTTGAAAAGGAGGACCGCCTTCAGGCCATCAGATACATTTGTGCATTTGAGCTTGGTGAGAAGTTCCCACCGGTGCCTATCCTTAAAGCTCACTTAGTGATTCAAAAGAGATTACTAAAAAAAATACGCAAGGAGGGGAAAAATTCTAAAGAAACAGAGGTATATTTACATCTCCTATTCTTCCTGGGTAATATTAGGGGTCTCAAATTTTCTCTCAAAAAGTGTCTCAAATGATGTGGAATCATTACATTAGTTGACTACATCTCTTGTGATTGGTTATGCAATAAAGTACCATTAAAATATAAAAATATTCAACGTCGACATCATTTGAGACCAAAATTTGAGACCCTTAGCAGTACCTTTTCTTTCTTAGTATATTCTTCCTGGTTTGTGATCCAATTGCCATTTTAGGTTCTATACCTTTTTTTCCTAACTTCCTTATAGAGTAGGGCCATAAACAAAGAACTTAGTGCTCTTAATTAGAGAAGTTATCAAATGCATTACAAGCCATCACCTGGAACACGAATACCCACTCGAAAAGCTCTTTGCACGAATCGAACAGTTGGAAAGGCAAAATACAAATCAGAAAGTTGTGCCTTTGAAAGACGAGGGCATGCATTCTACCCTAGTCCCTGCCCTTATCTCCACTCACTACCAAAATTGCGCGCATCTGAGACTGCAAATCCGTCTCAGATTTTAATGATTCCGTCTCAAAAGATCTTTTGAGACGGAAAGAGACCATCTCAAAATCCGTCTCCAAAAACCGCGTTGCTAATTAGAGACGACCAGGTATTTTGTCTCAAATAAAAGTTTGAAACCGCTTTTCTCCGTCTCTAAATAGTCTCAACTGAACTTCTAAATATATAAATCTGAGACCAATATTTCCGTCTCAAAATATGGCGGGAACTTGTGGCGGGATTATTTGGACTGGGAATGATTTGAGACAGAATCTTTCTGCCTCAAAACTGTATCTAATTGCTTTAAAATGCACCCACTTTGAGACCACATTTTCGTCTCAAAATTTGGCAGCAAATATTGTTACCAAGTTTTGAGACGGATTTTTCCGTCTCAACATTTGGTTTCATTTTTAACAACAAACTCAAAATCTGAAATTAAAATGGAACAATATTATCCTTAATATTAAACAATAAATTTTTTTACAACACTCAAGTCCACAACATATAACAAACTAGTTCTCTCTGTGTTCAAAACTAAACATAAGATCCTTCTTCACATTGGCATGCATTCAAAATTAACTCTCGTCATCAAATTCACCATCTCCATCGAGCTCCCCATCTCCATCTTTATTTTCTCCATCAACAATTCAACATCCTAATTAAAAATAGCAAAAGATAATAAAACTATTAGATATATATACACACACACCATGATAGCTAAGCAAGTAAAAAATCATGTATTCAAATTCATAAGAACTCAGTCGCATGCTATATCCTGCTATTGGAACTACTACAGTTCAACTGGTATGGGGAAGGAAATCGGGTACGAAGAACACTACCTATGGTAGAATGCACAAGGTATCTAATTCTCATACGGAGATAGTACCCGAGAACACAAGGCAATAGGAGTTTCCTAATAACCCTTGGCAAAAACCCTAACTGGCCTTCCCAACATCTGCCTTAAATCGCTTTTGGCTTTCTATAATGGTTGCACTCATCTGTTCCTCAAAGTGCGTTCGTACGTCTTTCCCTAATGGCTGCACTCATATGATACTGCACTACCATCTATAGAGCTTGTGCATCTAACCTTTGTTTTAGAAGTTGTGCTGATCTTTTTTTATCTCGATTCTGTATCATTTTTTGAATTAGAGTTTGGCTAATTGCTTACCTTTCTGTACATTTTATGTTGTAAACTTTTGGTTGTACAATTATATGTAGTTTTCTCAAAATGATCATCAGAAAAAGGTGCACTTGGGCAGAGATGTCAAAGATCTGTGTGTTTTTGTTTTTCAAAATTTTATAAATTTTTATTTGTTTCATGTGAGTTTAGTGTATTCCATAGTTGTATGAATGTGGTTTCATTTGACTTTACTGTTACATATTTACAAGTTGCATACACATGCAAGTTATATAGTTGTTCTAGAGACGACGATATAGCTGTGCTTCAAAAATTTTGTTTTGTTTATTTTCATTTGTTCCAACTAGTGAGAGCAATAAGGGATTAACAATCCTTTAATTTAGGTCAATGTTTAACAACACAAATATTATTTCTTAGGGATCGTACTTACTTGCGACAAATTTTATTATGTCACTTAATTATTTACAATGAATTTTATTGTATCATTAATTATTTACGATGAATTTTATTATGTCATCACAGAATGTGTATTGGAAAGGATCTTGATCCAATAATTAGGGAATCTTGTTTGATAACCTTGTGGTCATAAATAAATGAAAACATAAGTAAAAAAACAGTATTTGATAACAAAATTATTGCTTCATCATGAAATGATATTTAATTTTCTAATAATGTCATTTATTTTTTTAGTGTAATTAGATAAAATTCGTAAGTTTAAATAAATATGTTGATATTAATCAACATAAGTGTTTAACATATATAATTAACAATATTAAATCTCTCAATAAATTGAAAAATAAATAAATAATTGTAACAATTAATTATTCGATAAAATAAAATATCTATTTAGTTAATATAATTGACAAATCAACTCATAACATAACCCATCAAATAAAAAAAGCTAATGAGTATTGCACAAAGTGATAAAGAAAAAGCAAACAGACATCAATAAAAATAGTTGTTAGGTTTCTCAAGAACGATATCTAACAAATCATATATATATATATATATATATATATATATATATATATATATATATATATATATATATGTATGTATGTATGTATATGTATATATATACACACACACACTATCATTTTATGTTAGCCAATAGGCCTCATAAATTTCAAGGATGGTATACCTTTATACTTGGCAATTTATGTAATATGAATTAGTAGTAAATAATTTTATCCCGGATAGCCTTTTATTGTCCTTTGCTTTTATAGTAAGTTGATAAAATTAATATCCGATGGGAGGATGGGAGGGATGGGAGAAAATGTAAGTTATTTACCATAGAATACACTACAAAAAATATAATTTTATCCTCATACTCAACCTACAACAAAATTATCCCATACACACATGCATAATAAGAATTTTGAAATGGACTTAGAAAATATTTTATTAACAAAATTTTATTTATTTGTTCATAACTGGGCAAAATGTTTTAGTTTTGGTATCAGTTTTTAGTGTAATTGTTTAGACAAGTTACATTTCGTTTATTGAAATTATATTGTTGATATAATGCTTAAAGTTCTTGCCCTTAACACCTCAAATTGAAAACCACATTTTTTATGAGACATATATATATATATATATATATATATATATATATATATAATGAAATCGTATAAAAAAAATTTATTCGGCATCTCTATATATCTCTCTGTGTGTGTATATGCTTGTCAAGTTTCTGATTGTTAGGTATTTTGGTCCAAACCCATGAGGCTTATGGGCAAAAGTCAAATAGGAAAAGGATTTATATCTTTTTAATTGGTTAGCATGTGAGTATTGGTTTTGGCCGAATCTAACAAGGAGTGTGAATAAGGAATCCAATTTGGAACAGGAATCAGGGAAGTTATCATCAGTATATATACATGCTTTAGTGCTGCTTTGTGTGATATACTGAATAAGAAGAAAACAGTGAGTGCAGAGAACAAGCGAGAGATTTTTGTGAAGGTTTATTCACGGCTTGTCATCATTTTTCCGGATCAATTAATAGCTGGAAGACTTTAATTAATTCGGAGGTTTTGGGTGGTGAGGTAATTTGAGTTCTCACTCAAATTGAGGTATTATTGTATTCTCTCAATTTCATGATATTTCAAGTTTTCTGTTATAAAACGTGGAAGGATTATTTGTACTCGCAGTTGATTATAGTGGAATTTTTCGGAGCTCGACCCGTGATTTTTTACCTCTTAGTTTTAGAGGTTTTCCACGTAAAATTTGATGTCTTGTGTTTGATTTATTTTTCGTACTAATATTTTCTGAGATTGTTATTTAATTTATCAAAGACAGTTACAATTTGAGGAGGTTTTCCTTACAAAGTGGTATCAGAGCAAGGTTCTTTGCGCAGTTAATTTTTGATAAATTAAATGGAGGAATCAAGCGGCGCCATGATTAAATTGACTTCATCTAATTTTTCGATCTGGAAGCTTAGAATGGAAGACATCCTTTACTATAAGGATCTGTATGACCCATTAGAGCTTAAGGGGAAAAAGCCCGCGGACAAGCCTGATGCTGATTGGAAAAAGATGAACAGGAAAATAATCGGTCACATCCGACAGTGGATAGATCAGAGTGTGTTCTACCATGTTTCGCAAGAAACGGATGCTTATACACTTTGGACTACATTAGAGTCCATGTACAAGAAAAAGAATGCACAGAATAAGACCTTTGTGATTCGAAAAATAGTGAACCTGAAGTACAAAGATGGTAGCAGTGTATCCGAGCATATGAGTGAGTTCTAGGGTTTGATGAACCAGTTGTCTACTATGAAATTGAATCTTGAGGACGAAATTCAGGCGTTGTTGCTTCTCAGTTCGTTGCCTAACAGTTGGGAAACTTTGGTTGTGTCACTAAGCAATTCAGCTCCGGAAGGAAAGATAACCATGCAGATGGTCAAGGACAGCATACACAACGAGGAAACAAGGCGAAAGGAGCAGGGTTTGAATTTTGAGACACAAGCGCTTGTGGCAGAGAACAGGGGTAGAAGTAACTTCACGGGATCTCACAAGGGAAACATGAATCGCGGCAAAATCAAAAATTCTAGAAATCATAGGAGCAAGTCAAAGACCAGAGAAGGCATTACATACAGGTGTTTCCATTGCAACAAGGAGGGTCACTTTAAAAAAAAATTGCAAGATCTGGTTAGACAAGCAGAAAACTGGTGAGCAAGGAAAGGCTGATGATAAGAATACTGCAGCTACAGCTACCGAGGATGTTGTGCTTCTTTCGTTCGGGGAAGAAGAATGCGGGGAAGAAGAATGCTTACATGTTGTTGATCAGAAAATTGATTGGGTTATTGATACAGGTGCTTCGTATCATGCTAATCCCAAGAGAGAATTCTTCATGTCGTACAAAGCTGGAGACTTTGGGTTTGTGAGGATGGGTAATACTGATCAGTCCAAGATTGTTTGAATTGGTGATGTTTGCATACAGACAGATGTAGGTTGCACTATTACTTTGAGGGATGTTAGACATGTCCCAGATTTGTGCCTTAACTTAATTTCTGGTATGGCCTTGGACAAGGAAGGCTATGAGAATCACTTTAGGAACGGAAAGTGGAAGCTTACCAAGGGTACGATGATAGTCGCTAGAGGTACTGCTTGTTGCTCGTTATACAAAACTCATGTGAAGGTGTGTTCTAGCGAGTTGAATGCAATTAAAGATGCATCTTCACCGAATATGTGGCATAAAAGGCTTGGGCACATGAGTGAGAAAGGGTTACAGATGTTAGCAAAAAGGTCCCTCATTCCTTTTGCTAAAGGTACTGTACTAAACCCTTATGATTATTGTTTATTTGGTAAGCAAAATAGAGTTTCTTTTAGCAGCTCCTCTAAAAGAAAATCTAAGTTACTTGAGAGGGTATATTCTGATGTATGTGGTCCCATTGAGGTTGAGTTATTGGCGTAAGGTGTGGGTGTTTTGTTGAAAATAAAAGATCAGGTATTCCAGTATTTTTAGAGTTTTCATGCTATGGTTGAAAGAGAGACTGGAAAATTATTGAAGTGCCTTCGCAGTGACAACGGAGGGGAATACACATCAAAGGAGTTTGCGACATATTGTGATAAGCACGGTATTCGACATGAGCAGACAGTTCCTGGCACTCCACAGCATAATAGTGTGGCTGAGAGAATGAACCGCACTATTATTGAGCGAGTACGATGCATGTTGAGAATAGCTAAGCTGCCTAAGTCATTCTGGAGTGAAGCTGTCCGTACCGCTTGTTACCTGATTAATAGATCTCCATCAGCACCGTTGGATTTTCAGATTCCTGAGAAGATTTGGAGTGGTAAAGATGTGTCCTATTTTTATTTGAGGGTATTTGGGTGCAAGGCTTTTGCACACATCCCCAAGGAACAAAGATCGAAGCTTGATGACAAATCTACTCCATGTGTGCTTGTTGGCTATGGAGATGCAGAGTTTGGGTACAGGTTATGGGATCCAGTTCAGAGAAAATTATTCAGAAGCAGAGATGTGGTGTTTCATGAGCACCAAAATTATGAGGATTTTGATAATGTTACACAACACAGAGATAATAGAGTTCCAGACCTTAGCGAAGTTCCTTCTCCATTATAGATTGCCACAGTTGGAGAAGGAGGTCAGAATGAAGATGTGACTGATACAGATTTGCACGATGGTGATGGGTCAGATGCAGAGAGTATTGAGCAGGGAGAGCAGCCTCCTCATCTTGATATTGAAGAACCTCATCTAAGAATATCCACGAGAGAACGTGTGCCATCAGTCAGGTATCCTTCATCTGAATATCTTTTAGTTGCTGAGGAGGGGGAGCCAGAGAATTTTCAGGAAGTCAAGACTCATAAGAAGACACTACAAGAAAAAAGTCTAATTCCGACGGAATATTCCGTCGGAAATAGTCATATTCCGTCGGAATTAACATATTGCCGACGGACCATTCCGTCGGAAATACAACCCTCGGAATTAAGTCCGTCGAAACTTTCGTCGGAATAGAACTATTTCCGACGAACTATTTTCGACGAAACTTCCGTCGAAAATATGTGAATTTCGACGGAATGTATTCCGTCAAAAATAATTCAGTCGGCGATAAGACGCCACGCGGCATTCCCTGGGGCGTTTAGTACCTCGTTAATCCCGACGAAATGTCCGTCGGAAATAATACATGTCCGTTGAAAATAAGTATTTTTTGAAATAAATTTTAATGTTTAAGTCCGACGGAATTTGCGTCGGAAATACCTTATTCCGTCGGAAATACCTGTTTTTTTTTTAAATAAATTTTTTATTTTTTTGATTTTCCAGGTTTTTAAACCCTATTTTTGTACCTGTAACCTGCTTTATCCCAACAACACATATATTACAATGCTAGAAGCTACTTCCAAGAACAACATATATCATAATCAACTAATAACGTTAAAAACTATCAAAATTAAGTCACTATGTCCCGAAATACATTCAAAACTAAAGAGTATTACATTGATTTACAAAGAATCAAACTAAACTTTACAATATATGATTTACAAAACATTTAAGTAAGTTCTAAATACAAAACACCTAAGCAAAGTAAACTATATATATAACATGGGCTGAAGACTATGGTGTATGCAAATCAACGTCAGCATGCCCTCCGTCGCCATCGCCATCGCCACCCTGTTGATACAATTAAAAATATAACGCATTAGTCCGTATGAAAGTATTATTTGAATAACCATGCAAATTAAATAAGTAAAAGTAAATATAATATACCTGAGTAGGCGGGGGCTGACTCCCAATCGGGCCAAAAGCCTCCGATAGTAATGTAACCACCAACTGGAGCACCTCATCGCGTATCGCGATGAACTGCTCCTGTGGGATACCCGTACTATCGACGGTGGCCCCTGCTGCAATATCCTGGGCGAGCTGGTGCAGGCGAGCTCGGCTGGGCAACTCCTGACGACGGATGACCGGATTCGTACGGAACGTCTCCGACACCGCCGCCATGACCCTCTGGAAAATCTCGTCGTCCAAGCCAGCGCCGGTATGAGATGGTCCGACAGAAGCTCTCGGCCGCTGACGCTGGCTAGAGCCTGCGCAAATAAATATATCATTACTACTAATATATGCAGTTATTTAATCTTAACTTATTAGAAATAATATTACCTCCAGGTAATGTATACGCTGGTATCCTCGGCAATCCCAGCACTCGATATCTGCTGGTACTGCTAGTAGGGGGATCCTGAGATGTGACCCATAGTGCCAGCTCCTCATCCCGAGATAATTCAATCTCGGGCGGAGGAACGGTGGAATCTAACGTCCTAGAGTCCCCCCTAGCAGCCTGCAGCTCAGCTACACGCTGGTCCCGACTAGCCTGAAATCGGTCCTATAATTTATGGCTTATACGTAAGTTAATTATATTATTTTATGAACTAAGTAATATTAAACATTACGTAAAATTACGATTACACTTACCCGTATAGCTAATGCTGCGGGAGACATAGTAGAGTCCTTTAGCGTGTGGGCTCTATCCCAGAACTCTAACATAGACGGAGGTCGGCCTAAGCTCTGTCGCATGGCCTAATAAATACATTCATAAAGGAGTTATGAAGTTTACTTCTGACAAATGAGTTACTAAACAACTAAGTATATGACACTTACCGATTTCGCCTCCTCAAAAGACTGCGAGCCAATAGTGTGTACCACTCGGAGCTGACGACGGTTCTTCTTTGCCTGCTCTGACTTCTTCTTGAAGTCGTCAGCATCCCAGTGCGTACACATAGACTCTCACGCTGCATCAGAGACTATGCGGGGCGGGTGATCTCTAAGCGTGGTCCCAGGCTGGTCATCAACTGCCCAGGTTGCCCTCTGTCGCATCTCATACAGCCAGTCAGCGTAGTTCTTGGCGATGTGTGCAATAACAACATCATCGCCGGCTGCCTGAGAGATGCCCTCAGCATATGTAAAATATCTCTATAACAAAAGTTTACAAGTTAGGAACCATTAAATTATTGGGCAACAACTATGTACGTATAAATTCCGTAATTTATAAGAAAATGAACTTACGTGAAACTCCCGCAAGACAGTGACCATAAACGCGGGATCGTATAAGCTGTATTGACTGAAGCGCATACACCCAGTCGGGAGGTACGTCAGGCAGATAGTGTGTATGGTTGCCTTAGCAACCGGGTCTAGTATACTACAGTAAAAACAATTGAATATTGTTACTTTAAATGTTTAATGCAACAAATTATATAAACTTAACTCTTACTTTTTAAGTCATGGTAGAATACTTACTGGGAAGAGCCGACATCCACTCAGACTAACTGTGGAACTGCTGGTGGACGACCGAAGAGACTGAGGTTAGTCTGTCGGTCTCGTCGACGACGAGCATCTGTAATTATATTCTAAAACTTTAGTCAAAATACATAAACTAATTCATATTGAGATATATTATACGTTAACACGAATCAAACCACTTACTAGCTCCTGAAGACGAGCCTCCAGCCTGGCTCGCGTCTCCGGATCCTGATCGCCCCCCGCCGCGACCACCACCGCTATGTCTAGCCATAAATGAGCTACTGAAATAACGAAAATATAATATATTATTACTATTTAAATCTAATATATTAATATTAAATTATTTACTAATTTTAAACACGTTTAGAGGTTGTACGTCGTCAAACCCATCAGATTCAACATCAATATCATCATCCGATTCAGTCTCTTCCTCATCATCATCGATATCAGATTTGTTGTCGTTATCATCTTCAACGATAACGTACTCATTAACAACCTCCAAATCATCGACTTCCTCATCGTCGGGTACGTCAACCACATCATTTGTCATCACATCTTCATCATTTAGATGCACCTGCCTGGGATTGCTAACATCTTCTTGCAACGCCTCATCCATCCCCAACATATTTGCACTATCAAATGCACGTGTTTTCGTTGTGACAACTCTATACCAGGGGCTTCTACTATTTACAACGTTAGAAGCGTAGTACACTTGAGTTGCTTGACTGGCTAACACGAATACGTCATCAGATTTGAGTTTTGACTTGATATTTACTGTGACGATTCTATTACGATCAACTTTAACACCTTTTTCAGTATCAAACCAACGACACTTAAATGTAACTACCTTATTACCCCCGGGATAATTAAGCACAAGTACATCCTCTAGACGTCCATAGTAATTGGACTCAGAATCATTGTAACAGCTTCCTAACACCACAACCCCAGAGTTGACTGATGTGAGTTCATTCAAGTTGTCGACCTTAAATCTGTACCCATTCACGATACATCCAGGAAAAGAACTAACAACCTTGGAAGGACCACGTATGACATCTCTAAAACGCTCAAAAATATTCTCTGCCTCAACCCTTGTCTGAAACCACTGTTGAAAAGTTGTAGTAGTGAGTGCTTCCAACTGGGCAGCAGTTAAATCCGGGTTAGAAGCATACGCTTCCTCTTCGAATGAACTGAAAGAATAAAAAAATACTTTAATATATAAGTTGATAACGATTATAAATTATATTAGATGTGACATATAACAAAACATACTTTATGTACGACGATACTTCTGGCATATTTAGAAGCACGTATGTGGATACTATCTTCAACTCTTTCTCGCTTAAGTAAGTCATCGTTTCATGACCAAATGGTTTACTCGGATATGTGAATACAGCTAACTCATTATCAGCATGAGATTGGGGACCGACAACCTCATTCCTACTTAAACGGTTGTGCTTTGTTGAGACAACATCGTCAAAATACAATGAGCAGAAGTTGACAAGCTCTTCCTCCGTATAGCGTTCAGCAATAGAAGCTTTGTTTTTCACTTTCTGCTTTAATCGACGCATATACCTACAGATATTGCATTTTAATATGATTAATGTGAAAGATATGAGTATATGCAATTTGTAGATTATATTACCTCTCAAAAGGATACATCCACCGATATTGCACCGGACCGCCAAGTTTAAGTTCATACGGTAGATGAATAGGCAGATGTTCCATCGAGTCAAAGAACCCTGGGGGGAATATCATTTCGAGCTTGCAAATGGTAAGCACAATATTGTTCTCCATCTGCTCCACATCACTATACCTGATAACAGTTGAGCATAGATCCCGAAAGAAATTTGAGAGTTCGGTCAATGCATCCAACACCTTTCTGGGTAACATCTCACGAAATGCAATTGGCATCAACTTCTGCATAAAATACATGACAATCGTGACTTTTGAACCCAGTAATCTTCAGCTGCTCAACATTTATGCAACGAGATATGTTAGAAGCATATCCATCTGGAAGCTTCAACCCACTGACCCACTTGCACACGTCTTCAACTTGTTGCTTAGTAAGACAGAATTGAGCTTTAGGTTTTGAATTGTTAGCGTGAAGCCACAACTCCGGCCTGATGTTCAGTGCCTCTAAGTCTTTTCGGGCATTGTCATTGTCTTTTGTTTTACCACTCGCATCTAACACGGTGTAAAACAAATTCTCAAAAACATTCTTTTCTGTATGCATGACATCAATACAATGACGGACTGAAAGTGTGACCCAGTACGGCAACTCAAACCATATGGGGACGTGTGTCCAATTATGAGTGTTCCCGTACCCAATTGGTCTCAGTTTACTATGCCCCTTGCCTGGCGGTGGAAATGTCAACTCGTTCAGCCAGGTCAAGACCTCGTTGCCCGATAGTCTACCAACAACCCCCTTCTTCTCTGTCTTTCTGTTGAACTGTGCAGACATCTTTCTGTAGTTGTGATCAACAGGCAAGAATCTATGAGCTGTTCCAAAGAAACTACATTTTCGTCCATGCTGCAACTGATGACCTTGCACATCCCCCATACAGACTGGACATGACAGCTTCCCGTGAGTCGACCAACCACTAATCATCCCAAGAGCCGGAAAGTCAGTGATAGTCCACAACAAGGCTGCCTTCATCAAAAAATTCTGCCCAACTGATTTATCATATGTCTGGACCCCCGTCTCCCATAGCATCTTTAGTTCATCGACTAACGGCCTGAGGTACACGTTTATGTCTTTTGTAGGACTCTTATCACCCGGTATGAGTAAAGTCAAGAACAAATACGGATCCCTCATGCACATAGACGGTGGGAGATTATAAGCTACCATTATGACTAGCCAAACTGAGTAAGGCTGGTTAAAATTATTAAAAGGGCAAAATCCATCTGTAGCTATGCCGAGCCTCACATTTCTAACTTCCTCCGCAAACAGTGGGAAATTTTCATCAAATTTCTTCCATTCATCTCCATCTGCAGGGTGTGTCAGTTGACCAGGCACGACGTCTCTTGTTCTATGTCAACTCATATGATGAGCCGTGTGAGACGACATGAATAGCCGTTGCAGCCTCGGCGCAAGAGGAAAATACCGTAGGATCTTCTTGGGCACATGTTTCTCCTTCCCCCCACGTTTTGTCACCTTGTACCGAGGTAAGTTACATATAGCACACTGGACCTTATCTCTGTCCGTCCCATAGTATAACATGCAGTCCTGCTCACAAGCATCGATCTTCTGATAACCCATATTCAACCCCTTTACCATCTTCTTCACTTCGTAATAGTTCGAGGGCAAAGTGTGATCCTTGGGTAAGAACTCGCTGATAAGAGAGAGCAAAGCATTGAAACCCCTCTCACTGCAGTCATGCTCATTCTTGAAGTGTAAGAGCTTTGTAACTGCAGATAGCCTAGTGTGCTGATCATTTCCGGGATACAATGGGACCCCCGATTCAGATAGCATCTTGTAAAAGGCAGCAGCTGTGTCATTTGGCTCTTGTCGAGCACTACCTGAAAAATGATCAGCACCAATCCAATTGATATTGTTAGGCCCATATGCATCCACCAACATCTCCACAACATCATAGTCATCGGCGTTTGAATCACCGTGAACTGGTTGGTCTACTGAGCCGGTCAGTTCCCTCAACTCAGTTGTTTCCCCGTGATGGATCCATACAGAATACCCATCCACAAAACCACGAGAAAATAAGTCGAATTTAATCTCGTCGGCTTTCTTCCAAATCAAGTTTTTACACTTGACACACGGGCATCTCATCTTCCCGTTCGGATCATCAGCATGTTTTATGGCTTTGTCCAGAAAGTAGCACACCCCTTCACGGTAAGCTTCCACTAATCCCCTCCCATCAATGGGTATCCTACGGTACATCTAACTCCGGTCGGCTGACATCTTTAACTGAACAAAAGACACATTTATGTCAGGGATATTCATTCATGTGGTCCATACATGAATTATATGTTCCTAGTATCTCCACTCTACAGGGGTTAGGCCTCTATCCCGTTCCTAGATGCGTCTCCTCACTAGTGTCAACACGTTCAGGACGTTTCTACCTGTTTCAAGAAAATTTCGGCAGCACATCCCCATGGTCTCCAAGTACACGAAATAGACTAAGATAAATTAGTCTAAGTATGCACTCGAAGAACATGTAGAGATAACCGTCGAAAAATCATCAAAACAATTAAAAACGTATTGAACTCATTGACAACCAAAGATCCCCACAAGGCCTAAAGTGAGAGACATAACATCCAGTCACAGTCCCAAACTGGGGACTATTCGACATTCACTCCTAATGAGTGAATGTCAAACGGGTTTCTAAGCTCCTAATTAATGTACTACATGCACATGTATATAGGCAGTTTATTATAATTGTGGAAAACTAAGGAAATGCTACTTAGTTTATTTTTCCAATTATAAACTAAGTAAGTGCTACTCAGTTTATGATAACTATTATTTGAACAAATTATACTATTTTTACATTAATATTTTTTATTATATTATATTATATTATATTATTTAAATTAATTAGTTTAATTAATTTATATCATTTTATTTTATCTTCTTTATTTTCTTTATTAATATTTTATGTTATATTCATTATTTTATTTTATTTAATTTATATGTTATTAATTTAATTTAATTTAATTTATCCATTTTATTTTAGTTTATGTTGTATTGTATTATATTATATAACAACGGATATAATATTATTTAATTTAATTTAATTGTATTAAATTAAATTACTTTTTAATTTATTTTGTTGGCTTATTTATATGTTTTTAAAGAAAATTAATTTTAATTTTTTTTATTTATTTTATATTATATTATATTATATTATATTATATTATATTATTTAATTAATTTTTATCATTTCATTTTATTTTATTTATTTTCTTTACTTTATTTTTTATTTTTAAATTAAATATTATTAATTTTACTTTTATTTATGTTGTATTATATTATATTATATTATTTTTATTATTTAGTAGTGTAGAACTAAGTAAATGCTACTTAGTTCATTTCATTTTATTGTATTAAATTAAATTTATTTTATTCTACTTTACTATTAATTTTTATTTTATTTTATTCTAATTTATTATTAATTTTTATTTTATTTTATTTTGTATTCTATTATATCATATTACTTAATTAAATATAATTAATTTTATTTATTTATTAGATATGATTTAAGTTATTCCATTTAGTTTTATTTTCTTTTCTTTACATTATTTCTTATTACATTACACTATATTATTTATTTTATTATAATTTATTTTCATTAATTTATTTTAATTAAATTATTTTAGTTAAATTATTATATTATATTATATTATGTAAAATTATTTTTTGCTATTATATTATTTTAATTTATTTACTAGTGTAAAACTAAGTAAATGCTACTTAGTTATTTTAATATTGGAGAATAGTTAAATAAAATACATTAATAATCAGGTGGGCCCAAAAATTGCAATTGAACAATTCTGACAGAATTTCGGTCGGACATTCCGTCGGAAATAACAAGTATCACATTTTTAATCCGAATCTAACAATATAAGCAAATTAACTAACAAATTGAACCAATTAGCTCAATGCTCAATACACAGATTATTGAACCAAATCAGTTTCATGAAACAAAATCACAGCAATTAATCTTTAAATCAAAGACAGACCCAAATCACAATTTCAATCCCAATTTCAGCAATTACAGACCAAAATTCCAATTTCAGCAATTTCAAACCCAATAATTTCAACCCAATTTTAGTAATTTCAGACAAAATTTGAGTAATTTCTGCAAAATGTAATCCCAATAACAAAATAATATGTATGTAATGCTTCCAAATATTGCATCAACAATAACAACTCAAAAATTTAATCCCATTTTCAAATTAAAACAGCAACAACAGATTGAAACTACCATACGTGCGGACTGAAACTACCAATAACAATTAATCTCAGGGCAAAAAATAAACCAATACGGATTAAAATTAATTAAGAACTAACCTTTGTAGGTAACAAATTAAAACAAATTAAAGAGGAGGAGGAGGAGGAGGAGATATTCCTGTCGGATGTGGTGTACCGTCGCCGGAAGTGGGGACGCCGATGGTGCCGCGTCGCCGGAGGTGGGGAAGCACCGGTGGTATCGTCGCCGGAGGTGGAGGAGGCGGCCGGACGGGAGAATGGAGAGAGAGAGAATCACGACTGAGAGAGAGAGAGAGATGAGAGATATTAGAGAGAGTACTGGAGGCGGCTGGGAGAACTGATTGAATTTTTAGGTTTTAAAGGATATTTCCGACGGAATTTTCGTCGAAATTACATCCGTCGACATTAAGTTATTCTCGACGGATATTCCGTCGGAGATAATCCTCATTCCGTCGAACATATGTTTGGCACTGGCGGGAACATTGGCGCCATAATGCGTATCTAAATTCCGACAGAATTCCGTCGGAGTTATCGTATTTTCGAGGGAATTAGTTTCGACGAATAATTCCGTCGACAATAAGGTAACACCGACGGAATATATTCCGTCGAAAATAATTCCGTCGGAATTAGTTAATTTTCTTGTAGTGAGAAGAGCAAGCTGAGAGCTATGCGGGATGAGATGGATTCTTTGCACAAGAATCACACTTATGAATTGACTACACTTCCGAAGGGCAGAAAAACATTGAAGAATAAATGGGTGTTCAAGTTGAAAAAGGATGGTGACAAACTAGTGAAGTACAATGCTTGGTTGGTCGTCAAGGGTTTTGCTCAAAAGCAAGGTATTGACTTCGATGAGATTTTTTCTCCGGTTGTGAAAATGACTTCTATTCGAGCAGTGTTGGGGTTAGTAGCTAGCATGGATCTTGAGCTTGAGCAGCTTGATGTGAAAACTGCATTCCTTCATGGTGATTTGAAGAAGGAAATCTACATGGAGCAGCCAGAGGGATTTGAAGTTAAAGGGAAAGAGCACTTAGTTTGCAGGTTGAAGAAAAGTTTGTACGACCTGAAACAAGCCCCAAGTCAGTGGTACATGAAATTTGATTCATTCATGATGGATCAAGGATACAGTAGAACAGTTGCAGATCATTGTGTGTATGTCAAAAAGTTCTCGGATGGTAATTTCGTTATTTTGTTGCTATATGTAGATGATATGTTGATAGTTGGGCAAGATGCTAACATGCTTTGCAGGCTTAAGGGTGAGTTGTTCAAGTCCTTTGATAAGAAAGACTTAGGTCCGGCTAAGCAGATTTTGGGCATGAAGATTGTTCGTGACAGGAAAGCCAAGAGGTTGTGGTTGTCACAAGAGAAATATGTTGAACGGGTGCTTGTGAGGTTCAACATGGGTGATACTAAGCCAGTTAGCACACCATTGGCCAGTCATATTAAGTTGACAAAGCGCATGGGTCCTTCTACTAAGGAAGGGAGAGATGATATGGTAGCAGTTCCCTACTCCTCTGCAGTAGAGAGTCTTATGTATGCGATGGTTTGTACACGACCAGATATTGCTCATGTAGTTGGTGTTGTAAGCAGGTATTTGTCAAATCCTGGTAGAGAATATTGGGAAGCAGTTAAGTGGATTCTCAGATACTTGAAAGCTACTTCCAGTTTGTGTTTGGGTTTTGGTGGTTCGAGTCCAGTCTTGGAGGGTTTTACAGATGCAGACATAGCACGTTCTGAAGAGAAGAAGTCTACTTCGGGGTATTTGTTTACTTTTACAGGGGGAGCTGTATCATGGCAGTCCAAGTTGCAGAAGTGTGTTGCTTTGTCTATAACTGAGTCGGAATACATCGCCGCTATGGAAGCAGGCAAAGAGATGTTATGGTTGAAACGGTTTCTCCAAGAGTTGGGTTTGACACAAGATGAGTATGTGGTTTACTGTGATAGTCAAAGTGCAATTGACTTAACCAAAAACGCCACGTATCATAATCGTACCAAGCACATTGATGTTCGTTATCACTAGCTTCGAGAAGTGATGGAAAAGGAATTGATGAAAGTGAAGAAAGTTCATACCGATGAGAATCCCTCAAACATGTTGACAAAGGTTGTAACTCGCGACAAGCTAGCGTTTTGCAAGGAGTTGATCGGGATGGACTCCAAGTGACGGGGTCACAGGAAATACTCTCCGCTCATGGGTTCGGAGGGGGAGATTGTTAGGTATTTTGGTCCAAACCCATAAGGCTTATGGGCAAAAGTCAAATAAGAAAAGGATTTATATCTTTTTAATTGGTTAGCATGTGAGTATTGGTTTTGGCCGAATCTAACAAGGAGTGTGAATAAGGAATCCAATTTGGAACAGGAATCAGGGAAGTTATCATCAGTATATGTACATGCGTTAGTGCTGCTTTGTGTGATATACTGAATAAGAAGAAAACAGTGAGTGCAGAGAAAAAGCAAGAGATTTTTGTGAAGGTTTATTCACGGCTTGTCATCATTTTTTCGGATCAATTAATAGCTGGAAGACTTTAATTAATTTGGAAGTTTTGGGTGGTGAGGTAATTTGAGTTCTCACTCAAATTGAGGTATTATTGTATTATCTCAATTTCATAATATTTTAAGTTTTCTGTTATAAAACTTGGAAGGATTATTTGTACTCGCGGTTGATTATAGTGGAATTTTTCGGAGCTCGACACGTGATTTTTTACCTCTTAGTTTTAGAAGTTTTCCACGTAAAATTTGGTGTCTTGTGTTTGATTTATTTTTCGTACTAATATTTTCTGAGATTATTATTTAATTTATCAAACACAGTTACAATTTGAGGAGGTTTTCGTTACACTGATCATCCATTTCTCTTCATGTTCAAGTTTGGCATATATCTATATGTTTACTTATATAAACATTTAATTTCATGTTTTTTCTTTGTTTGTAAGAGTACTGGGATGAATATTTAAAGTAAATCTATAAAGCCTTACTAAGGGATGATTGATTAACTAAGAATATGGTTGATAATAAGCCCACATTTATATGATATTCCCTTCATTCCAAATTAATTGTTCAATTTTAATTTTTTTAAGTTAAATTGACTATTTTTTACAATCAATAATTAAGCATATATAAATATATTTCTAAAATTATAAAAATTGTGGTTAGTAATAAATTGTATATACTTTTTTTTGATTATAATCTCTTAACCTATATTTTAGCAAAAATAATAAAAAAAATAGTTTTAAAAATGATCAATTTAATTTTAAAAAATCAAAACTGAGCAATTAATTTGGTACGGAGGGAGTATTAGAAAAGGAGATACCACAATGTGTCGGAGTTCCAATCCTAAAAATGCTAATTTAGGTACTCTACATGGGTGCAGATACTCAACTTATAAATGTAATATTTATATTGTTAATTTTCCCCTTATATAAACCTTTAAAAAAAATCAATTTTTTTCTCTGCGGCCGCATATAATTCATTGCTCGAGTATATTTTCTTATAATGAATTTTGTTGGTCATTATATTACAAGTCATTATCATTTGCACAAATATCGTTTTCATTTCGAAATAAAAGTAGGTGCATGATTTTTCAAGTAAATACAAATATTATTTCATTTTATTCTTTAAACGAGCGTGCATGTTAAATTACTTTTCACTTTTTTTTAACATTTTTGAAGAGTGAATAACGATCCTTAATTTAGCAAAATAAAATAAAATAAAACAAATAAAATAACGATCCTTACATTTTTTTTCCCTCTAAAACTATATTTTGTTGCTCTAGAATCTTGTTTTTACTTGAATATGAAAGTTATTAAATTCTCAAGTAATTATTATTATTATTATTATTATTATTATTATATATAGGGATCTAATCTGTAGCAACCGGTTGTCATGGACACTATTCCAGAAACCAAACTATCATCCGTTAATTTAGAAGATTAAAGGTTGAGATCAAAAAAAAAAAAGGCAGTCGCTACATGTTGTAACGGCACTACCAAATTACCAAAAAGCCTACGAATTTTTAATATAATAATATATTAACATCACATCATATTAATATAATAATAATATATTTTCCTCCTTTCCGCCACAACATGTAGCGACTGGAGTTTTTTTTTTTTACCACTTTATTTGTCCTAATTTGATTGTCACTCCCAATTTTACTAATATATATTAATATTATTAATAATAACTAATTTTATTAATATTAATATTACTAACTAATTTTATTATTATTATTTTATAATGATATTATTTTATTAAAATTAATATTATCAATATTATTTTATTAATTTTAATATTACTAATTTTATTTTGACTAATATTTGTTATTTTTGTTTTGAAAAATATAAAATATTAAAATGTACCCTATATATATTAAATCCCTATATATATATATAATATTACTCTTAATTTAGTTAAAATATTATCTATACATTAATACTAACTACATTTTAATATTTTATATTTTTCAAAACAAAAATAACAAATATTAGTCAAAATAAAATTAGTAATATTAAAATTAATAAAATAATATTGATAATATTAATTTTAATAAAATAATATCATTATAAAATAATAATAATAAAATTAGTAATATTAATATTAATAAAATTAGTTATTATTAATAATATTAATATATATTAGTTAAATTGGGAATGACAATCAATTTGGGACAAACAAAGTGGTAAAAAAAAGACTCTAGCTGCTACATGTTGTGACGGAAAGCAGGAAAATATATTATTATTATATTAATATGATGTGATGTTAATGTATTATTATATTAGAAATCCGTGGGGTTTTTGGTAATTTGGTAGTGCCGCTACAATATGTAGTGGCTGTCTTTTTTTTTTTAATCTCAGTCTTTAATCTTCTAAATTAACGGATGATAGTTTGGTTGCTGGAATAGTGTCTGTGGCAATCGATTGTCATTGATTAGATCTCATATATATATATATATAACACCAAAAAACATAAAAAGAAAAATAAGCTACAAGCACGCTAGGTTCAAAGTGTTTTTATTTGATTTGAATTTAGAAATATACATTGAGTCGCATACAATCATTCTACATGAAATAGTCTAGAATATTTTTCTGAAATATTAAATATATACTTTCTCCAATTCAGATTTATTGTTACACTATTTATAACAAATATTTTAAGATGTTTCACAAATATATTTAAATATTTTATTTTAAAAAAAACACAATATATAGTTAATAATGTAATATTCAAATATACCAAAATAATTAAATATATATATATATATAATATTTAAATATACTTTTAGCACGTGTTAAATTTTGTGCACAAATGCTAAAAAATGTGTTGCAATAAATTTGAGACGAAAGCACTATGTTATATATCACATGTCTCGAAATTTGAAAAAAGATCTTAGTTTAAGTAAAATAAATAAATAATTTATATGTCGACAAGTTTCATGACGAAGTTGAATTGCGATTAACGTGACTGTAAACGATAAACTAAAAAAAAATCAGTGTAGAGTACTTCTTAATTCCCTTCTATCTCATATATTTATATATATCCATATTTATTATTGATATAAAATTTATCATCATATATAATAAAATTCAAAAAAAAAATTAAAAAAGGTGCAAAAAACGTTTGGAGGCTTGAACATGACTAAGATGAGAGGGTTAGGCTCCAGCCGGATCCAGCTTTAGTTTGAATGGACCGGAACTTTGTTAATGTGAACTAACCACATAATGGCTGGATTTGGGCTTTGTTGACCAGATTTAGCCCACAGTAACCAAATAATGGCTGGATTGTATATTTTTCAACTCTTTTCATATAAGCACTGTTAAAGTCCTAATTTTTGTAAACTATTAACCATGTGTTAGAGTCCAATTTAAAGTGCACTTGTTTAGAAAAACCCACACGGATTCATGATTTTTCAAAACACTAGTGATTGTAAGTTTTCAAAAGCATTTTCCATTAATTTTTTCAAAATATGAGGCTATTTCATATTTTCAAAACACATAAAATCACTATATTTAAAAATTCTTTGAGGTAGTGAGTCCTTTACAAAAACAAGTCTTGGATTTGAAACCTAAATTTCAAAACTCTTTGAAGTAGAGTCTTATGTCAGGAAAACATTCATGATATATACTCCCTCCGTCCCAAATTAATTGCTCAATTTTGACTTTTTTAAGTCAAATTGACTATTTTTAGAATTAATAATTAAACATGTATAAATATATTTCTAAAATTATAAAAATTAGGGTTAGTAATAAATTGTATATACTTTTTTTTGGTTATAATCTCTTCAACTATATTTTAGCAAAAATAGTAAAAATATTAGTTTTAAAAATGATCAATTTAATTTTAAAAAATTAAAACTGGACAATTAATTTAGAACGAAGGGAGTACTTAATTGTATGCGGGCACTCTAAGATAGAGTACTCTTACTCGCATTTTTAACACTTCACATAAGATAAGAGTCTCGTATGACGTATCCCACCTACACACAAATGTAACTTGAACACAAGATCAACATCTAATTTTTTGACAATTGTGTTTGGTGCCTTCCTTATCAATTATTTCTCTTTATGTGTGATTTGTAGAATCACTTTTAACTAAAGCATAAAATTTGTGTTTTTTAACCAACATTTTTTTAGCAAAAGTACAAAGTATACAATTATCTTTAAATTAGTAAAAGAAATAAAATTTCATATTATGAACTTATCTTAAAATTGTCATTAATATGTTTAAAAACACTTTTATAATTATGTAATCAAAAATTATTTTAATTTTCTTATAAAAGTATTTTTGTTAAAAATTTTATATGTAAAAATATTTCATCTCACTGCGTCAGATCGCACGGCTCTGCCAAAGGGGCACCCTATGTATAATTTAAATGTCATCTTAATTTGTTGATATCTAATTCTAACTTTCCGTGCATAAGGATTTTTTATGGGATTGTACCATTCTTTGGAAACAAATATACATGTGACTATGGATTCAACAACGTTAACTTAACCTAGAGAATGCTTCAACGACATTGGTCCCCTGTCTGAAGAAAACCCCATTGGTGTATTAGCATACATGGACCCTATATATATATATATATATATATATATATATATATATATATATTTATATATATATATATATATATATATATATATAGGGTCCATGCATTGACTTTACAGACCTCAACAAGGCTTGCTCCAATACTTTTACCTGTTGCCTAGAATCGACATGATCATAGACACGATCTCGCCCACAAACTCTTCAGCTTCATGGACGCGTTCGCAAGATACAATCAAATCAAGATGTAGAAAGCTGACGTGCCAAAGTTATCCTTTATTACTGAAAGGAGAATATATTCTGTTAGCATAATCTACGTTATTGGTCTTCTATTTAACAATTTAAGTTTTTAAATAAGTTGATTATTTAACATATTGCTACATTGTCATGTTATTTGGACTTAAATGTCGGAGCAACATGTCAAAATTTTATTACCTTAATTTATTATTGGACACTTCACCTAACAGTTTAAGTTTTTAAATGAATTGATTACTTAATGTATATTGTTATATTGTCATGTTGTTTGGACTTAAACGCCGGAGCAACGTATCAAATTTTATCATTTAGTTATTCAAATATCAAATTGGAAATACATGGACGTTTACGTGCACGACATGCTGTTAAAAAGGGTTCAAGGCAGCACAGCACATAGCAGATCTGGAACAAGCTTTTGTGATCCTCAGAGAGAATAAGAAGAAGCTTAACCCCGCGAAATGCTATTACCTTGTTAAGAAAATTGTATACATCATATTAGTTCAATTTCAATCACTTGGTGTTGGCTATTACTTTTACGAATGGCGGGAGTATTATTTTTTTTTAATTTGTTATGTTTTAATATACTACGTCCCTTTCGAATTATAAGATTGTTATTGATATAGAATATTTTTTCATATAATATATTAAAAATATCATACAGAATATTTTTTCACTCGCAATCTTATTTAGAATCTCTCTATATTTAGGGGTAAAACAAAAAAATGTTATTTTATTTAAAATAGTCATATTTCAAAGAAGATTCAACCCCAGAATTAAAAAAATTTGGGTCCGCCACGCTAAAATATAGTCTCTTTATTAATAAAAACTGTGCTTTGCACCCATAAATATATAATCTCATTATTAAGAAAAATTGTGCTTTGCATGCATAAGTTAGTTTATTTTGAGAGTATTGCTACACTTATAAAAAATAAATTTATAAAATAATATGTCAAAATATAATTAATAAAAAATTTATTATATATGGGTGGATTGCATAATTGTAACCAATTAAAAATATATACATAATTTTACATCTTTTTATAACTAAGTAGTAAGTATAGTATTATTGTTATTTAAATGGACAAATGGGATAACAATAATTTTCCAATTATGCCCAAAAACATGAAAGTATAAAATTTTATAATTTCCAAAAGTAGGTTTATTTTTCACATAAGAAAGTATTTTCTACTCGAACAAACAGAGAGAAAGATTGCAAGAATATAACCCATATGCATGTGATCAGTGATCTCCATATCTTAGATAGTTAGAATGTTAGATGTATGCCTCTGCACAAGCAAAGTTGTATCAATTCCAAAAATTTGTCAGTCAGCTAGGCCTGTCTCAATCTAGTAGGTTGGTTTGGGCCCCGACCTAGAAACATTAGGCCACAGCCACCTGCCAATACTTAAAACACCGCCCCCGAAAAAGCCAAAAAAAAAATAAATACTAGCTTGATGGTCCATCTACCAACTATGAACTACACATAGATACTTAAGAGGGTATAAAACTATAAAAAAAAATGGACAAACATATATTTTGTGATTTTATGTATTAATATAATTATTAATAGTATTTTGATAATAAAAGAATTTTATAAAAAGTTGCTTATAAAGGATGTGGTTGATTGTGGTTGGTTATTATCATTAGGCACACCCATGTATAGTGAATTATCCACTAATTACATTATGTCACATTATTTTATAAACTAGTTTTTGTAAAGTTTTTTGTCACAGTAGCAACACTCGTATAACTATTAGTGGTAACTCTGGTGGACAACTTATAATCTTATTTAATTTCATACATTGATATATACTGCGATTGTAATTCGACAAAAAAAATTCGCAATACATAATAAGACTCATAAACTCATACGAGCGAGTTGACTTTTTATATATCACATACAAACACTAAATAAAAATAGGAAGATTTATATGTTTTCGCATGAATTAAAATCTGTCAAGTCATAAATTATAACATCAAAAAAGGTGAATTCGAACCTTGATACTTGATACTCCCCCGGTCTTTAAAATGACATATTAAGAAATACAAGAGTATAAGGAAAAAAGTAAATAAATTTTTTAATTTATCCTTAATGATCCACAAGATCATAAAATAATGAGTATTTTAATTTTTTTTATTTTAATAGACCCCATTAATGATATAATTATTTTTCACTGTATATATTTTTCTTATCCTTTTAAGAACAAAAATAATTATACATTTAATAATCTTTTTAAGGACGGAAGGAATAAAAATTAATTTTTTTCCTTCATAAATGATTTTTTCCACATCATCAAATAATAGAATTTTATTAAAGATTTATTAATTTAAGTGGTTTTTATATATGTAATTAATGACTTAAGATTTTATGGAAACATAAGTACGTTAGCCGCATATGTACGCAAGGTTCATGCATCAAGTAACTATCTTTTCTTGCGACTGTTTTTATTTATACTAGTCATTAAGACATGCGATCCGCGTGACAAAAAATAGTTAAAATTTCACACTTAACTCTTAAATGAAAATGCACAAGTGTATTTAATAATGCTGTGAAATATTTAAAAAAAAATGACATTAAAGAAATTATAAATTAGATGAAACAATATAGAATCAAGTAAGCACCACAAATAAATGGCAAGTGCTTCACAAATCGGTGGAAGAAGTTAGAAGTGGAATAAAAGTGTGTGCAAAACGTGGTACTCTATAGAATTGGCAAAACGTGGATACAATTAGAAGTGTGTGGTTAAATTTTGTAACGGTTATAAAATTATAAAATGATATATATTGCGAATATTTACGTTGATTTTTAAATTATCAGTAACGTAGATAAGTATTAATGATAATATTTTTTAAAGGTATATGTAATAAATGAGCTCTGCTATAATTTTTATTAATCTCATGTATTAATAAATTTCGTAATTATAATTCAGTAAAAATTTATCGTAATACATAACAAGACTCTATAAAATTTAAAAATCACAAAAGTGGGTGGAGTTATTGATTGATACATTATTGCGATTGATATGTTAATTGTTGTTTTGATAAGATTACATTTGTATTCTTTTCACCGGGTAACAAATTTATAAAGTTAATATATTTTAGTTATTTTATAAATTGTTTAATATATATATATATATATATATATATAAATACACTCTAAAATTTCTAGAACTCTAAATTTCACCTACGTCAAATTGTTATTGACTCCTTAGGTTATTTTTATCAACGTTTGTAGTTCACTACTTCTTTCTTTTTTGTTGTTGATTTTTTTTAGTTTCCTTCATCCCTATTTTCTCTCTTCATATCTTCTATTAATTTTAAAATTTAAATTTCAAATATATTAATTTCTTTTAATAAATTATTACGGACATCGCGTGTGTGCGTATAGATGAGCATTCATAAAATGGGAGAGTTGCATTACCACTTGAGTCTAATCAAGAAAGATTGTTCCCTCACAATGCATAATACTCTCTCCTTCACAAATATATTCTTATTTTAATTTTTATAAATAAATTAATTAAATTATAAAACTAAAATAAATGTGATTTATGTAAATTTAAAAAATAATATTTTGTAGTTAATACACCTCCTCCGGGGAATTTTTTTTTAAAAAAAACGAGGCCCATTTCTTTAAAATTATGTTATAAAATATTAAGATGGGAAACTATCCTAATTTTAATAATCACCCTATTAAATTAAACATTCAATAACTTTGAGTGTGTGTGTGTATATATATATATATATATATATGTGTGTATGTGAAGAATGATTCAAAATAAGTACTTACTATAAATTTAAAATAAGTAAACACTATTGCTATCGTCCAATATAAGAATAAATAGACGAGATTAGAACTGAAACTATGACACATGCTACTAATAGTAACGGACAACGGGTACATCCGTTACTATTAGTAGCGGGTGGTGTTAAATTTGTAATTAATTTTGCTTACTATCCGCTACTAATAGTAACAGATGTAATCTTGTCCTCCACTATTAATAGTAACGGATGACATTTTTACAGTTTGAATCTGAGTCGTCTATTCTTGTATTAAACTATAATGATAGTGTTTGTCTTATCGTAGTTCATAGCAAATATTTATTATGGATGATTCTTTTATATATATATATATATATATATATATATATATATATATATATATATATATATATATATACACACACACACCCCAAAGTTTATAAATTCAATAAACAGACTTCTTTTGAATGGAGTATAGTTTTAAATAACATAATTACAATGTCTGGATTAATATAATAATTTAAAATCGATAATGATATATATTATAAATATTTTATTCGATTTTTGATTATCAGATACGTGGATAAGTATTAGTGGTAATATTTTTAGAGAGATATGTAATAACTAAGACCCTCTTATAATTTTTATTAATTTAATATATTAATAAATTTTATAATTTTAATTTAATATAAATTTATCATAATACATAATATGTCTCATTTAAAATTTAACAAAACTAATTTCAAAAATTAAAACAAAACATGTTTTTTGAAGGAGAAGAATAAATTGTCCCCTAAGCCGGCTGAAGGGACACGCGTGCCAGTTTAAGCTTTTCAGGTCCAACAACGAATAACACTTTTGACCACATAAAATAAAATATACCCCAGCATGACGTGGATACAGCTCGGTATGTCCATTATTTTAGGAGAAAAACGACACGAGAAACGCGTAAAACAGAAAGAAAGAGAGAGAGAGGGATGTACTAACTATTGAGAGCCCATTTTGGGAAATGAGAAAATGATACTACTACTAATAATCATGTAAAATACAATGTTAGGAGAGAGAAAATAAAAAATAAATTTTAAAAAAAAGCAAAAGGTATTGTTAAGTGAAAATATTAAAGAAAATATGGGCCTTAATAATCTCTTCTAGGAAAACAATCATCAATCTTATCTGTTGTACATATAAAGCTTTTCAATTATATAATTAAAAGCACGAACTTAATATGATTTCACCAATTTTTAATTTAACTTTCTTAATTTATATTAGCATAAGTATTATTTAAATTTATATTAAATAAATATTATTTAAATTTAAAAATATTCTTATCTCTAAGAAAAATAGAAAAAAAAAATCTTTCTTTTCTATTCAAATTAGTACAAGTACTATAAAAATTTGAATAATTACTACATGTTATTCATCAATGTATTCTTTTTAATAGTTTTATTTAGTTTATATATCTTAATAAATTTATATAGGATACTTTTATTGCCACCATTTTAATAAAATATTAAGATGTCAAAAAAATCTCTTAACATATCACGCGATTTAATTATATTAATATTAGTCGTGAGCTTTATTATTAAATTAATATCCTGACTAATTTAATTCATTAAAACTTGAAAGTTTACCAAATCACATGATTAATTGTATTAATAATATATGTGAATTTGAAACATAATAACTGTAACATTAGTTGAAAAATTATAGTGAATTTATTTCTAACTAATTGTCATAATTAAATTAAAACTTGAGTTTTATAATTCTATTTGGGTTAGAATTTCAAGTAAATTTTGTCAATATAAACGCTAATATAGAATTCTATTACAAACTTAAATAAAATTAAAATAATTATTTTCTCATAATCATAACTAAATAAAACTACAATAATCCATTCAAATATTTATCTTAATAATTGATTGAAAGAATCTACAATATATAACTCAATCATTAATTATTTGAATAAATATTTAATTATTTAATAACTACAACTATGTTCTCGAAATCACAATTAATTTTTTTACCTATTAATATAATGAATTATTATTTATGCTACTAGTGCTTCGCACAGGGTTGATGAATTTGTATAAATAGAAAGACATAATTATATATATTCATTTTGTTCTTTTTTATCTGCCTTTTTAGAGAATTTTCTAATATTTTTTATCTGTCGTTTATAATTGCAAGGAAGAATTACTGACTTCGTTTCCTATTTTATTCCTAAATATTAAATACTAATTAATTTCTCTTTCATTTTATAATAAATTTTAGAAAGGTAATAAGCATTAATTACATCCTTAATCGATAACTTTTTGATAAAATGTCAACTAAAAAAACAGAAATAATATATATATAATATATAACTTTTAAATTAAGTCCGTTGAGCATTTTTGGGTCAACAACTACTAAACTTTCGTACACACAAAATCTAATAATTGCATTTAATAAATATATTAAGAAAATCCTATAATCAAAAAATAAGCTACTATATTTAAAGATTGAGTACAAACACAATTTGAAAAATATTAACCAATAATCTCTTATAAAATTAGTTTCATATCCGGAAAAAAAAATTATATATATAATTACTAGATTACCAACATTTTAGCATTAATTAAATCAAAATTATGATTTCAAAATTTTTATTTTTTATTTTTAAAAGAAACATATGTACTACCTGGTCAGATAGCATTTAGGTTAGTTGTATCTTATGGTCACCAACCAGTCTACCAACTTCACCCCAGGACTCACCAACTCCCAATACCACTAGTTAAAGATATTGAAAAGGGCCCCACAAACTTGTTTATATTAAATGGGTCCCACAAACTTATAGTTGAGAACTTGAGAGTTATGACCAAGAACTAACCCTATCCTTCAGATGAGAAAAAGTAGGCGTACCAACCACTGCCTCCAAGTTGCATTAGCTTATGTCCTTATCCACTGAATCTTTTTGTTGTCATGTTTACTTTTCTACCCCCACACGTAAACTTAATTTCACTTCTATATATCTTCTCTTTTTTAGTTTTTTTTAATAATCATTAAAATATAAAAAATAATTTATATGTTAACAAATTTTATAAATAAATTAAATTACGACTAACGCAAAACTCTAAGTGATACAATAAATTAGGATATTTTTTTTTAATTCTCTCTTATCATATCTATTCACATAGGACGCTATTTATTTACGACGTAAATTGGTCGTCATGCACATCGAAACTCTTAAACATTTTTTTTCCAATTTAATTGTCCTCTTTTTCAATTTAAAAAATACCCACAACTTTGTTCTCATGGTTAAAATATGTTTTACTATTATTCTCCAACTTTAGTATTATTATTTTTATAATTATATTATTTAAAATTAAATAAATTTATATAAATTTTAAGTTTAAAAATATTACAAAGTAACTTTAAAAAGTTAAAATTGGTTCTATGTTTTGAGATTGGGGAGTTTTACTGTATCGAAATGTGTTTTAATAATAATTATTATGAAACTTCACATTTTACAACAACAATAATAATAATAATAATAATAAATAAATAAATAAAAAGAGTACCTACGCTTCGGATGCGCATGTCATAACAAGTTTACTTAGTTTTTTTTTTTATTATAAATAACTATAATGGTTAAAAATATTTTATGATTTCTTTAGTTTATAACATGTACAGTTATACACAAGATTACCTCTCTATTCTTAAATAATATATATATATATATATATATATATATATATATATATATATGAGCGGTCCGGATCTTAAGCTCACCCTTATCCGGCTCACCCCAAGCTCACCCCCCTTTAGCGACGGACCCGGTGACGGTTTGGTCATACAACCGTCGTCTATATTTTTAGTAACGCTATATATTGTCCGTCGCTAAAAGTATAGACGACGGTTGTATGACCAAACCGTCGTCGGGTCCGTCGCTAAAGGGAGGTGAGCTTGGAGTGAGCCGGATAAGGGTGAACTTAAAAAATGTACTATATATATGAGAATGATCCATGTCATGTACGTGTTATGGACAAAAAATGGACATACACCATCATTACTATACAAAATAGAAACAAACGACCATGATTAAAAATAAAAAATCGACGTAGCGAACGTGGTTTAAAATATTAATATATCCGCTACTAATAGTAGCAGAAGTTAATCAGAATATTTAGTCTCCTTCATCTCTTTCACTCGATTTATTATTTACAACTTGAGTATATCTATGATGTTATAGTCAACATGATAAATTTGATGATTATGTGATTAATGTATATTTGTACCAGTAATTTTTGTAAAGTCCTTAATGATGATTGTGATGTACAAGAACTTAGAATAGAAAGATCAAACTTGTTAGGTTAATTTTATGAGATGAATTGATGTATAGATGATATGATCAAAAAGATCGTATAGTATTGTTAAACGATCGTAAAGTTACTCTGCCAGGTCGAAGTGTTAATAATAATCGTAGAGTAAGCTATACTTTCGTAGAGCATCGAGTGTTTAATCGCAGAGTCTGAAATCAGCACTTAGAGTTTACTCAAGATTGTATAGTGAAGATCTGATCGTAGAGTGAACACAAAATCGCATAGTTAAGTCTAAATCGCAGAGTTTGCCAGAAGCTCATAGAGTAATATCAAGATCGTAGAGCCTGCATTCAGAACGTAGAGTTCACTCAAAAATCGTATAGTGAAGTATGAATTGTAGAGTGACTCAAAGATCGTTCAGTAAAGAAAGATCGTAGAGAGCACATCGTAGAGTGTCTCTCTACTCGTAAAGTAATCATTCCTAGAGCAGAACGTAAAGCTCAGAACGCTGAGTAAGATCAAGCATAAACTCTACGTCTCTCATCAAACTTTACGATCGACCAAATTCGTAGAGCAAGTTAGGACTGACAAAAGACTGACAATAAGGAGCGTTGTAGATTGAAGGAACCAAGACATTACCAAACATCCTTGGTTGAAATCGAAGATCAGAGCATGTTTGTGTCTAACAGCTAGTTTGGTGAAAGCGACAGTACCCATGTGGTTGGTGAAGCTGCATACTGATGTGACATGTCAAAGCCGAAAAACAAGCTGACACGACACTCTTGTAAGTCAACACCAAAGATCTTCTAGGATCAACGCATTAAATGCTCAAACGATAATTTTGCAACGGAAAATTCTGTAGGCAGACTATAAAAGAGTACGTGGATTCAAATCCAAGAACAAATCACGAAGTTCAAAGCTAAAATTCTGCAAAATAAAAAGAGCTCCACTTTACCAAAGTGAACTACTTATTCAAGCTGCTAAGTACTGAAGAAGTCAAGCTTATTGCAATCTTAGCAGCACCTCATAACAACATTCAATCAACTGTAATTCATTGTCTAAGTAACAATATTCCAAGTCTAAGTGACTTGAAAAGATCTTAGTGATCTGGACTAAGTGTCCTAGTCTTAGTGACTATTTCGAGACTTAGTGACTCGAAGGAACCTAAGTGGTTCAATTGTAACAGATCGTAGTGATCTACATCCTTAGTGGATTTCCTACTCGCAGAGCAGAAGAGTGGACTAGTAGTTATTCATACTCCGAACCACTTAAATATCTTGTGTCATTTAATTTTTGCCTTTACTTTTTGCATATTATCTGTTATATCTGTGTGGCTGAAATTCATAAAAACTAAATTCAGAACTGTGATTTCATTATATTTTTAAGGTGATTTTCTAACTAATATTCTGTTGTACTTAATTAACACTGATTAATTAATTATCTAGTAATACATTCCTTAACAAGTAAAAAGTTTTAAAGAATATATTCAACCCCCTTTCTAGATCTCTTTTGTGCATCTGGAAAACACCACATGACACTAAACAAAACTAGTTCTGAATTTGGTGGTGGAAATAAGTCACCTTTATGCAATAAAAATAAATTTGCTAATTAGAAAGTTCGTATACAGACGTATATGGATGTAATCGATGATGAGTTATTCGATGTTGTGATCAATGACCCCTACATTCTTACAAAGCTTGCACCAACAACTAATGATCCTACCAAAGTGGCAGTCAAGCAAAAAATAGAGTGGACAAACAACGAGAAGAAGTTGGTGGCCTTAGACAAGAGATCTAAGAACATTCTGTTCATGGCTTTTGAAAATGAGTTGTTCGAAAATATTGTTAACTGTAAGATAACACAAGAAGTTTGGGAAGCTCTGTTAGTAATGCATGAAGAAACTGAAGAAGTTAGGGAGAACAAACAATCTCTGCTCACCCAACAGTATGAGATGCTCTCTTATATTCCTAGTGAAGATATAACTGCAACATATGAGAGGTTCAATATCTTGCTCAACTCTCTTAGAGTATTTGGGAAAGTCTATCCCAACAAGGAATTAATATTAAATTTATGAGAGGCAAGTGAGATACAAAGGCTACTACAATCAGAGAATTAAAGAATTTGCATGAAATGACAGTGCAAAGCTCTATGGTAATCTCTTAACCTACGAGCTTAAGCTAATTAGAGAGCAGAAAGAACCTCAGAGACAAGAAGAAAAGATAAAGGTGTAGCTCTCAAAGCTACAGAAGCATCCTCAAAGGTTCCTGTAGATGATGAATCTGATGCTGCTGATAATGATGAAGACATAGACCTACTAGCAAGGAAACTGAAGAAGTTCATGAGAAAGGGAAGAAGCAACAACAGAAGATACAACAACAATAACTACAATAGCAAGAGAGACTCCACTAAAGATCTATGCTACAATTACAAAAAGCCAAGTCATTATATAGCTGAGTGCACCAAGCCATTGAGAGAGGAGCTTAAGAAGGACAAGAAGAAGGAGTTCTTCAAGAAATATCAAAAAGGTTTTAAGAAGTGTCACAAGAAAAACAAAGGCTTTGTAGCCGAGGGTTCCTTGAGTGATAGTGAAAATGACTCTAATTTTGAGTTAAGTGATGATGAAAGACCTCATATAGCCAACCTGTGTCTTATGGCAATGGAAGCTCCTGCAGATAAAATCACTGATTATTAAGAGATTGATATCAGTGAGGTATTTGACTTCAACTCCCCAAATATTGATGTTTTTGACTTAAGAACTGCTTTATTTAATATTACATCTGAATTGCATAAATACATGAAGTGGTTCAGGGTTCTATTAAGAGATCATTCACTTCTTTAAAAGGAAAAAGAAGAAGTACAACTTGAGTTGGAAACAGCTCAAGAAACTACTAACTCTATTTCCAAGTTTGAAGCTAAAAATGAGAAATTGAGAAAAATCGTTGAGTAGTATGCACAGAGAGTCAAATCTTACTTCCATAGTTGTGAAATTAGAAAAGATAATTTCTACATGAAATATGTCTTCTTCTTCTATGGACTCCCTGATCACTAATCAGATAAGCAATTTAGATCGATTAGGAGTAGGATTTAGGGACTTGTCCTCAGATTGTTGTGTGGATACATTGCTAAAGACTAATAACAATTGTACTTTTAGTTCCCATAGAAGCATTGTGTTTGTAAAATCTACATAAGTTACAGAGCCGATTATTCAAAGCCCCACAATCTCTGCTGATAAGATTGTGATCCCTGAGAACAATCGATCACACGCAAAATCAAAATTGCCTTCAAGCCTCGAAGGATCATAGAGTCTGCTAACCCTTACCTTACGAACTAACTAGGCAAGAAACGTAGGTTGATTTTTACCCTAGGAACTCTCAAAATCGTAGAATAATATGGAAGCAAAGAGAAGTTAAGCCTAAAAGAAAGGTTGTAAGTGTTTTTGTTCTACATATGTCCTTGAACAGAAGGAATCCATACACACACAAGCATGCAACATATAAAATGTTATAACTGTTATCACTATGGCTATGTTGCTGTTATATGTCATTTCTATGATTATCCTGTGTATAGGAAGCCTAAAGTTAGGTAAGTCTGGGTTCTAAAGAGAATTAACCTATCAGGACCCAAACAAGTTGATTATTGCTTGGAATAGTCTAATTTCCTAGTTCTTAATACTGCTATTATATTAAATCTAGAGAGCTTGTTCTAGGTTGTATGATAGTTAGAATCTTGTGAAGAGCTTGTTTCATTGAGTGATAATCTAAAGGAATTTTGGATAGCAGAGCTTATTGTTATCTAGGACTATTAGTTTTATTGAAGGATAAATATTGTTATACTTGATTACTTCATTATTATAAAAGGCGACACTGAACTAAAGAACTGAAGTCTTTTATTCTTATTAATTATTTTCTGTTTTGTTTGTTAGTTTAATTCAATTCAACCCCCCTCAATTTATATTTAGTTGTATTAGAAAACATTAGGATAAATATAAAATAATTCATTCTTTATAGGATCGACCCTTGCTTATTGCTATACTAATTCTTGAGTTATGAGTGTAAAAGTAAAGTATTAATTTTGGACTGTTAATGACAGCTCTCAAATTTTGCAGATCACGCGCCCGCAAAAGGTCTTCACGCGCCGCGACTCACCTAGCGAGCGCCGCAACTCAGCATCCAGCGTCGCGGCCCATGATTTTGCCTGTCGCGGCCCACAAGTTCTGTCTGTTATCTCTTTTTCTCCTTGCGTGCCCATTTTGATCCATTTTTTTCTCCCTTTCTCTTTTTAGCCCCAATTCCTCCTGAAATCAATAAATATATTAATAAGCTCATATACACATAAAATATGTAATAAAACTAAATATAAAGGAATCAAAATTATCGAATATTATGCACTTATCAAAATTTTCCACACTTAGCCTTTACACGTTCTCGTGTAAGCCAAAACAAAGGTAATATTATCCTCATCTGAAATTCATTTAACTAACTTTCAAAAGGTTTCAATTCAATTACCAACCATGAATATCAATATTAATCAATAGAAATTTGTGCAACACGTCATTAATCAATTCACAATAACAACCTTATCATTCACTACTAAAACATCTTCAAATCACACTGTATTCACATAAGTATCTTTCCTATAATCTACACACATACTCAACTCAGTTATCATGGAATACCAGTTGTGCACACTAACTCACAACTCAAAACATATTTTTTCTGCTCTTCCAGAACCATCAACTTCACACTCTTTTTTCCAGGTGAATGCATTTTATATTCCATTTTACCTTTTTTATTCTTTCTTAAGTGAGTGCATTTTATGCTCCATCTCACTTCATGTGTTTATGGGAGAGTGCGTTTTACGCTCCATCTCAACCCACCACATGATTTTCTTTTTCACTTATTTTTTCTTTCAAATTTTCTCAATTTGTTTTCTTTTTCACATGGTCCTGTAACAAAACAAGTAGATAAACAGTTTTCAATCATGAAATCAGTGCACATAGACAACTCCACAAATACCTCAGCCAAATATGTATATTTCTCATATTCAAAAACTCATGCAATACAAATTCAATTCAAATCGGTTACTATGAGTCCTGACTCAATCATCATTATTCATCAATTAATTAGGCATCAAATAAATTCTACCAATAACATCAATTTGTTTATTCCATAACCAAAACCTTATAAACTTAGCCAAACAAAATAATTTTTTTTGTTTTACTTTTGAAGCAATTTTAAGGTAGTGTATAAGCTAAGATGTATAAGCTAAGAACGAATTAACCTAAACCTAAACCCCCTCCCCATACTCAAATCTTACATTGTTCTCAATGTAAGACAATCATGCAAATACGAAATAACTAACTAAAATGCAATTATAAAGTAAAGAGGGATAGAAAAACAAATATGAAATCTTGGGTTGCCTCCCAAGCAACACATTCGTTTAACGTCGTTCACTCAACTCCGATCTTCCTTAATCCTCATAAACTGGATCTACCAAATCCACTATCTCAACATTCTCCACTTGATGTCCTTCATAAAAGGGTTTGAGCCAATGACCGTTTACTTTGAAAATCTTCCCTGTGCTCGGGCTTTGGATTTCTACTGCACCATGCTGAAAAATATTAGTAACAACAAAAGATCAAACCCATCTAGAACGCAACTTAACCGGAAATAACTTAAGCCTTGAGTGATAAAGAAGAACTTTCTGTCTCACAACAAAATTCTTCCTCACAATCTATTTGTCATGGAAGGCTTTAGTTTTCTCCTTATAAATCTTAGAACTTTCATAAGCATTATTCCTCAATTTTTCTAGTTCCTGCAACTGCAACTTCCTCTGCTCTCTAGCTTGGTCTAAACTCATGTTGCATTGCTTAATTGCTCAGAAAGCCTTGTGTTCTAGCTCCATAGGGAGGTGACATGGTTTCTCAAATATAATCTGGTAAGGTGACGTACCAATAGGAGTCTTGTATGCAGTTTTTTAGGCCCAAAATGCATCTTCTAACTGAAGACTCCAATCTTTCCTGCTCGGGTTGACTATCTTTTCTAAAATGGACTTGACCTCTTGGTTGGATACCTCAACTTGGCCATTACTCTGGGGATGGTAGGATGTAGAAACCTTATGCATCACATTGTATTGCTTGAACGGTGCCGCTAACACTCTATTACAAAAGTGTGTTCCTCTATCACTGATAATGGCTCTTGGTGCTCCAAACTTGACAAATATGTTAGACTTGACAAAATCTGCAACAACCTTAGAATCATCAGTCCTGATAGCTTTAGCTTCCACCCATTTAGAAACATAGTCAACATCTAAAAGAATGTAAACATTACCATAAGAAATAGGAAAAGGTTCCATAAAATTAATACCCTAAACATCAAAAATTTAAACAACTAACATGGAAGTTTGTGGCATTTGATTTCTATGTGATATGTTCCTTGTCTTTTGACAATTCGCACATGATTTACAAAACAGATAAGAATCTTTAAAGATATTTGGCTAATAGAAACCACATTCTAAAACCTTATGAGCTGTCCTTTTCGGTCCAAAGTGACCTTCATAAGCATAAGAGTGATAGAAATTTATAATCGACAAAAACTCACTATTAGGCACACATCTTCTAACTATTTGGTCTGCACAACATTTTCATAAATACGGGTCATCCCAGACATAGTATTTGGCATCACTCTTAAGTTTTTCTTTTTGAGATTTGGAGAATTCACTAGGAATATAAATATTAGCATACCAAGCTAAAATCACATCAGTAAAAAATAATTGTTCATCTGGAAAAGAATCATGCAATTGTAGTGCCTGTTCATCCTTAATCAGTCTGCTCAAGTGATCCGCCACAAAGTTATCTGCTCCTTTTTTATCTCGAATCTCCAGATTAAATTCTTGTAGCAGTAGAATCCATCGTATGATCCTCAATTTGGATTCCTTTTTAGCGAGCAAATACCCGAGAGCAACATGGTCAGAATAAACTACAACTTTAGTACCAAGGGGATAAGATTGAAACTTGCCTAAAGCAAATACAATAGATAAAAGTTTTTTTCAGTAGTAAAGTAGTTAATCTGAGCAACATTTAAAGTTCTAGAAGTATAGTAGATGTCATGAACAACTTTATCAACTCTTTGGTCCAAGACCGCGCCTACTGCATAGTTACTCACATCACACATGATCTCGAATGGCAATTTCCAATTTGGCAGTTGTATCACTGGTGCTGAGGTCAACAATTTCTTCAATTTATCAAAAGCCTCCTTGCACTCATCATCAAACTGGAATTTCACATCTTTTTATAGCAACTTATATAATGGCAACGCTATCTTTGAGAAATCCTTGATAAATCTGCGATAGAAACCTGTATGTCCAAGAAAAGCGAATCTCCCGCACATTTGCGGGGTAAGGCAATGTAGAAATAATTTCTATCTTAGCTTTGTCGACCTCTAAACCTCTAGCTGAAATAACATGACCATGAACTATACCTTGCTTTACCATAAAGTGACACTTTTTCCAATTAAGAATAAGATTAGTCTCTAAGTATCTATCTAGCACACGAATTAAATTATCCAAACATGCATCCAAAGAATCACCATGAATTATGAAATCATCCATAAAAACCTCAATGTAATTTTCTAAAAGATCAGAAAATATACTCACCATGTATCTCTGAAAAGTACTTGGTGCATTGCAAAGGTCAAAAAACATCCTTCGATATGCAAATGTACCGAATGAACAAGTGAATGTGATCTTTTTCTGGTCTTCGGGTGCAATCACAATTTTGTTATAACCTGAAAAACCATCTAGAAAACAGTAATAAGCTTGCTCAGCTAATATTTCTAACATCTGATCAATAAAAGGAAGGGAAAAGCAATCTTTTCTAGTTACAACATCTAATTTCCTATAATCGATACACACTCTCCAACCTGTTTGTTTGCGTGTGGGCACCAACTCATTATTATCATTCTTGACGACCGTGATTCTAGATTTCTTTGGTTTTACCTGCACTACACTCACCCATTGACTGTCTGAAATGGAGTAGATGATACATGCGTCAAGAAATTATTTTAAAGTTATATACTTTTCAAGTTATTTAAATCTCAAGTAATTTAGCATACTTTTCAAGTTATTATTTTAAAGTTATATACATTCAAAAAATCTTATTTCTTGAATAAAGTCCATAACTCTCTTATTAGTAAACAAACAAAAAGTTGTTTAAATATCTTAACTAATATACTAATATATAGAATATAATATTATTTAACATTAAATTTTGATTCTTTTGATTTTTTAGTATTTATCCTAACCTGAAAAAATATAAAGATAATATGAAAAAATAAGTCATTATAGCTCACTTGAATTTAATAATTAACAGATAAAAAGAAATAAATATATAAATTAAAGATAGATAAAAAGGAACGAAGAGAGTAGATATCAAAATAAAAAATTTTAAATAATATATATTATAGTGATTGGTTATAATTATTAAGTCAATAAGAATATATAATGAATAGTCTACTAATTACGTTTTGTTGCATTTTTTTTACAAGTTACTTTTTATGAAACAAATAAATAAATTCTTTATAATATCTATCACAATTTCCTTGAAATATTCCACCAACCTCCCCTACTTTCTCTCCATACATCCGTCCCCTACATTCTCTCCATACGTATACTTCTTCTCTCTTTACTCTATCCATTTTCCAATATATAAATATATTCAATGGTTCAAAGTTCAAACTCTTGGCATCCTTTCTTGATTATTTTTTGTTGGTTTTGTTTTATTACAAGAAAAGATTCTTCAATTCTTTTAAACCATTTACTTCATATGCCCATTATCTTCCTTCCTATCAATAGCATTGCATATAAATATATTGCCAAAAGTGCACAATTTTTGTTTTTTTACCATTTTTTTTTTTTTTTATGTAATTTCTGGAAATGGGTAGTGTTGGAATCCATTTAGGACTCACCAAACTGATACACCAACAACCAAATTGACAATGCTATCCTCCCGCTGACCATTCCCCCTTCTCTCTATATAAATCCAATATCTTAGCCCCTGTTCTTCCCTACTCACATATATTGTACATTTTTTGAGTTTTTGGTTGAAATTTAAGCTTTTGCCCAAATGGGTAGTGTTGGGGTTTTGAAAAATACAGCAATGATTTGTGCCCCATTAATGAGTCATTCCGTCGAACAGATGGTGGGCGATATGTACAAGGCTAAAGAAGAAGGGGCAGATATAGTTGAGCTCAGGTTGGATTGTGTGAAGAACTTTAGGCCTCGGCAGGACCTTGAAGTAATATTAAAGAATAAGCCATTGCCGGTTATTATTGTATGTAGGTATGTAAATCTATTTTTGTTTCTTGGATATTTCCTTTTCCTTGCTTTGCTAAAGTTTTACGGCTTATAAATGTGTATGAGTAATTGCTTTAAGGGATGAATATATATGAATTCATTGTTTCCTTTCATATTATTGTAGCCGTCTGTTTGAGAGGGCTAATTAGGGGTATAAAAGGGAAAGGAGAGAATTGAAGAGATATTGTATTATTAGTTTATAACTATTGTCCTATTCAACTTTTGATTTGAAGTGAGGCAAATTTTTATATCGGTGTGAGTGTGTGACATCATGTTCTCCTTTGATAAATTAGGATATGATAATAATACTCTCTACTTTTTTGATTCGAAATTAAAGATACATTTTTTATTTTTGTTATTCCAAAAGTAAAAGCAGAGATATATTTCTAATTTTAGAAACTACAATAAAATTCCTAACATATAGTTCCTTATGAGGAGTTGAGTTGATGTTTAACTTGGCAAAAATGTTTGGGACATGGCGATTAATTTTATTTGGGCAACTCTGCCCTTGATAACTATTGTGTGGTGGTTCATTATCATTTTAATAACAGTGCATATTTGTCTAAAAAATGCAATTGCCATGTCCCCAACATTTTCTGTTAATATCAACCCCTTAACTTATATTCTACATAAATTGAATATTATCAAGGCAGTGAAGACACTACTACGACTTTTAGCAAACATAGGATATGCTTGAAAAAGTAGTCATCTAGAAATGTATTTGTATCTTATTTTCTTTTCTACTCACCACGCAAATGCCTCCTACAGTCCTACATAAAGAAGAGAATTTATTTTTATTAACAAAGATCCCATACAGAGGAGAGAAAGTAAACTCTCCTCTCCTCAAACTCATTTCTCTCCTATCCTCTCAAACATTGTGTTACTGTTAGGGGAGAAAATTAAACCTCGACATGTTCCTCCCTTTATCTTAGATGGATTTGCATGAACAGTAAATGATTTACTCCCTCCTCTCCAAAAAAAAAGTTTAATTTTAACTGTTTACAGTTATTTTGCAAAATCCTATAATGCAAAAACATGAATTTTATTATTATAAACTATCTACAAAGTACTACTAATTACAAAATTTATTGATTTCAAAACTTACATAGTAAACATCAATTTTTTAATTATTTTTTTTTCCTAATTGACTTTAAAAAGTTGATGACTTTTTTATTTTAGAGGAGGTGTAACAATTTATGTTACTAATTTTAATGCTAAGTTGCTAACTGCTTCATTCCCATATCCAACTAATTTCATTTTCTGTCTTTCCCAGTCCAATGAAACTTCAAGAAATTATTCCTCTCACATGAATAGTCACATACATAAGGCTGGAACAGTATTATAAACATTTTATTAATTATACATAGTGCGAATTATTGCATTAAATTACATTTTAAATTATACGTTGAAAAGAAATTACCTTTTCATGTAACAGTAGTAACTTCTAATAATTACAGTAAAATAAGTTTCTCATAAACTCACTATTGCATCAAAAATATCCTAAGTAAATTAATTTATGTAACTAGACTTTTTCAGAATATTATAATATAGCTGTGTAAAGAATTACAATAAAACGTGATACTCATCTCTGAATTTGACTATAACTAAATTTCCACGTAGTCATCGAAACCGTATTAACATTTATAAAAATATAAAATTAAAAGTTAACCACTAAATTTTACTTTACAAGTAGATCATACTATAGAAATTCACAATTTAAACTTGTATAAAATATTTATTTCATTATTTCAGGCCAAAATGGGACGGTGGTCAGTATGATGGTGACGAAAATGTGAGACTGGAAGTACTTCGTTCAGCTAAAGAATTGGGAGCAGATTATATTGATTTTGAGCTGAAGGTATGTAATTGGCTTTGTCACTAACGTATAATATGAAGATCCCTGAGCAAATACTATTTTTTATTATGATAAAGGCATGGCATACCTTTTTACTTTTGACACCATTTACATGTGTACGTAGAGCTTATAACTATGAATTACTCAATAGCCTTTTTTGGGGATAGTTTCGAGTATTTAGTATGTTTTTGCATTCATTTCCATCAAAATCATTTCTACTTGCATGAAAAAAATGTAGTGATTGAGTCTTCTACTCTCTCAAACTACAAGTCGATACCCTTTGTGAAATTAAGGGACTATTCAACACTCAACACTCAACACTCAACAAAGCATGGAAGTACTTCATAAAGCATTAAAATGGCATGGCTGCAACAATCAGCTTTTGATGCAAGAAAAACAAAATTTTGTCTCTTTCATTTTTTTTAATTTTATTTTATTTGTAGGTTTTTGTATCTTTTGTTGAATTTTTAGGGAAACTTCTGAATGCTACACTGCTGTCAAACTGCAGATTGGGCCCAAAATAGACATCTACTTCAAAAAACCCAATCAACTGTTAATTAAGTACTGCAGCTAAACTTATGAGTTCAAAATTCATGGGTACTTTATGGAACATCTATGTTGTTGTAAATTTCGTAGAGAGATTGATGATTGATGCTAAGCACGGCATGAAAACTAACTTAACAGTGTTTGCAGATTGTAATACTTCATATTGTGTTTGGCATCGTAACTCTGTCAATTCACTGTGTCTGATGTCTTTTATGTATCATTATTCAGGTAGCTTCTGACCTTATGGAAGAACAAAAATTCAGTCGGCGTGGCAGTAGCAAAATGATTGTATCTTGTTTTCTGGATACAGTGACCTCTGCGGTAGAAGATTTTAGCCAACTTGTGGCACGCATGCAGTCTACTGGAGCAGATATCATCAAACTTGTCTCCAATTCAACTAGTATTACAGAATTGTCAAGGATCTTTCATTTGCTTTCACATTGCCAGGTATGAAGTTTAATGACTGTCTGTATTCTCCTTGTTGCTTATAATCAAATAGAAATCTTTATTGTATAAACCATAGCCAGAAGTACAAAACCTGAAATGACACATATAGCTTAGTAATATAGCTATAAGTAAAATGCAAACATATCATCTTCCAACTATAGGCCAATAATAAATGTGCATGAACAAAATTTAGAATTGCTCATCACCGCTTGATTTTGGTGAATTGGCAATCAAAATGAATAAACTTATAGAGTTTGTATGTCTAAACAAAGAACAACCAAAGCATATTCATTTTCAAAGATAAATGTGGTATACTATATGTATTTGCCCATATAAGTATTAAAATTAATGTGATTTTAGATTGTACGTGCTTATTAAACAATGACAGTAAAGACAGAAATATCTTTTTTATATTTGTGTATCTTTTTATCAGAATTATCAGCTACTAATACTAATATCTTATGTAGTTTAACTAGACATGTCTAGCTACCTGCAGGTCCCACTGATTGCATACTCTACAGGGGAGAGAGGTCTTATAAGTCAGTTATTGGGGCCAAAATTTGGAGGTGTTTTTGTCTATGGATCTGTTCAAGGAAATTCGGTGCTTGGTCTGCCTACTCTAGACAGCCTTAGGCAAGCTTATGGCATTGAGTATGTAGATGCAGACACTAAAGTATTTGGGCTCATTTCAAAACCAGTAAGCCATAGCAAAGGCCCTATGTTGCATAATCCTACCTTCAGACATGTAGGCTTCAATGGGATTTATGTCCCAATGCTTGTGGATGATCTCAAAGAGTTTTTTAGCGTCTATTCAAGTCCCGACTTTGCTGGTTACAGGTATGTCATATCGGACACGTATATCTTGGCACGTGTCTGATAATTATTTTCTTCTCTGAAATTTTTTATCTGTTGGCCATAAAAACAAAGTCGGGACTATTTCCTGTCCATCTTAGTTCTACTCTTTGGTTAAGAATAATCAAGAGAAATATAATGAAATATATCACTCCGTCCCAAATTAATTGCTCAATTTTGACCATTTTAAGTCAAATTGACTATTTTTAGAATTAATAATTAAGCATATATAAATATATTTCTAAAATTATAAAAATTGGAGTTAGTAATAAATTGTATATACTTTCTTTTGGTTATAATCTCTTCACCTATATTTTAACAAAAATAATAAAAAGATTCGTTCTAAAAATAGTCAATTTGACTTAAAATGGTCAAAATTGAGCAATTAATTTGGGACGGAGGGAGTATATTTTTGTATTCCTCAGCCCAGTTTTGTGTATTTATGTTAATCTTTGTTTATGCTGGTTCCTTACTTGAATTGTAGTGTTGGAATACCATACAAGGAAGCAGTGATTGAGTTTTGCGATGAAGTCCATCCACTTGCTCAGGTTGACCCAATCTTTCATGTTTTTGTAATTTCATGCATATCAACTTCTGTCTTCTTAATGTGTATTCTAAATCCAATGCATTGTAAATACACATAAATTGGAGAACATTGTTGGCTGGTTTACGTTTGGCTCAAGTATAGATATCCACATCTCTACATACATATGTTTGTTTATGAAAGAAATATTCAAACTTTTGGTGGAATTAAATGGTATCCGCATAACTTGTTCACTGTATAGTTTGCTTGGCTACCAATTATTTAGGTTCACACTAACATATGTAGGAGGGATTACCTTATTTTACTAAAATTATAGTTTACAATTATTTATTTATTTTTTATTATTTTAATTTATTTTTTCTTTTAATGTGAATGATCCATTATAAACCTTGATGTAATCGTATATGATTGATAGCACAAATTTTTTTGATGGATGGACAGTTGTTTTTCTTCATCAGAAGTATATCACTATATCTCGTAGTTAATCATTAACTTATTCTCTTCCAACAAAAACCAGAGGGAACCAAATTTGTAAAACTTGACCTTGATGATCATGATGGCTCGCTTCATGGCATGAAGTTGTAACTGTAACTCTCCATGTTTTGCTTTTTCATTTTGACTATTAATCAGTTCTTGCATGATTTATCAGTCTATAGGTGCTGTTAATACAATTATAAGGAGATCTAGTGATGGGAAGCTGGTTGGTTACAATACAGATTGTGAAGCTTCTATAACTGCGATCGAGGATGCTCTCAAAGGTACCGAGGCTGACACCAAAAGTTTTTCCAATCATAAATACATCGGCTAATGTTCAAATCAATTATTATGTCTTAATTTAGCAAGAGGGTTTGGTGCCATCTAAACTCTCTTTGATGAACCTTCACATCTGTCGTGTTATGGGAAAGTTCTTAAATATATGCATGACCCATCACAAATTAATTAAAGTAATTCATAGATACAGAAATGGACAACATTTTTGCAATTTCCTACTTTTGTCCATGTATGATAAGGGTCGTCCTCCTTGAATTGTTACCATATTTGTGGGTAGAGAAGAATCACAAATGACAACCTAAACAACTCCAATTTCTAAGCAACAGAGTAAACCATCTCAAAGGCCATGCTAATTATAATGTCATTGTCAGCTCAACTTCACCTCTCCGGACTTTAACACCCTGAAAAACCTTAAAAGACATCTTTGTCTAATTAATACTGGATTTATTACATCCTGGAGCACTTAAGTATTTGGCAGCATCTTCTTTGCAATTTTATCTAGTCCATTAAAAGGTTACCAATTCCAAATAACATATTATGGTAATGACATTTTGGAATCTTACAGAATGGGGATGCACAAACGGAAAAGCTTCCCTTCCTTCCCCTATCACTGGAAAACAATTTGTGCTAGTTGGTGCTGGAGGTGCTGGAAGAGCACTGGCATTTGGCGCCAAAATCAGGGGAGCACGGGTTGTCATTTTTGATATTAGTTTTGGTACGTACACGAAAAGTTAGATTTGAAAGTATAAGAAAAGTTTACGTTTGACCTTTTGTCAGTTAGCTCTAGAGAATCTAGAGCTTTAGCTCCTTTATGGTGGGGATCTCTCCAGTTCATCAGGTTGACAACCACTGCATAGCACATGGTAGGCCAGTGGGCCATTTTGAGATGAAAAAGAAGTATTTTTATAATTGTTCATATCTCCTTTTTCTCTCGTGCAATAGTTATGATGGAACTTCTTAGTCATGCAATTGAATACCGTGCTATGGTTGGCCACCTAGTGAACTGAAGGCATCCTTCAGAGGATGATCACAGCCCATCTTTCTGACCTTCCATCTTCTGTCTGAAAAGATAGGGCAAAGTCTCTTGCTCATGCTGTGTCGGGTGAAGCTCGGCCTTACGAAGATTTGGCTAGCTTCCTACCAGAGAAAGGTGCGATCCTTGCAAATGCAACACCTATTGGAATGCATCCAAATACAGATCGAATTCCTGTAGCTAAGGTTTCTCTTATATTTGATCATACTAAATGAATACTTCAATTTTGGTTTCGAAAATATTATATCTTTTCTTTTTTAGGTAACCTTGGAGGATTACAAGCTTGTCTTCGATGCTGTTTACACCCCTAGAAAAACCACTCTATTAAGAGAAGCCGAAAATGCTGGAGCCATTATTGTCAGTGGAGTTGAAATGTTCCTTCGCCAAGCCATTGGCCAGTTCAATCTTTTCACAGGTGGCAAAGGTACTTCTCTTTCTTTTTCTTTAATCTGCCTATTACCTGTTTTTGAAAATTGCCCGAGAATTCAATATAGAATTAACATGGCAAAACGTAGGCCATTGACCCGGGGTATGGAGTTGGAGCAGGAAAAAACGTAGGCCATATCCGGGGTTGAGGTTAGGGTAGGGTATGCTCAACGCCGCCCCATTATATGTTTCCAATTATATTTTATAATTATATGGAGAAGTTTATAATTATTTTTTATGCTTGTATATATTTATAATTATATTTATAAAGAAATAACTGTATCTTAAAAACTATATGTTTAGAAAGGGGATAATTAAACTTTTAGTATCTGTACTAGGGTCCGACTTACAAATTGGTACCTAAACTGAAAAAACTTACAAACTGGTGCTTGTACTAGAAAAAACTTACAAACTGGTGCTTGTACTTAAATATTTATGTTAAATCGTTAAATTTGACTAACGGACACGACGGAAAAGTCTGATTGACTAACAGAATCTGCGTGATTAAACTTTTGGTACCTATACTAGAACTCGACTTACAAGCTGGTACTCAAACTGGTGGTTGATATGTATTTTTATTTTCATTTGGTTTTATAATTGTAATTAATACATTTTTATTATAGGACTATAAAATGATATGATATTTTGAATTTATTTTTATCATTTTTTTTTACCACCACTACTAATTTTTTAGCTAATATTAAATATATATTTAAAAATTAAAATTATTCTTAAAAAATTTCGTATTATAAAAATATTTTAATTAAAATTATTCTTAAAAAACTATTCTTAAAATTATTCATACTAATTTTTTAGCTAATATTAAATATATATGATGGAAGAATGTATATAAACTATTTTTTGAAAGTTTTCAATAGCATCATATATATCTATCTAACTCATAGTATCTTTATTTAATTTTGTGTGAAGAATTTTCTCATTTTAGACAAAAATAAAAATTTGCTTGAATTAAAGAAATATTGCACATGCATGTGCATATAATACTATAAATAAACAAACACTAAAACACAAGCCGAATGGAATCCTAATAATTAAACGGAAAATAATTGCAACAAGCACTAAAACACACATTTATGAGCAAATTAAAAGAAACTAGCAAATATGGAATCCTAATAATTAAAAGGAACCCTAAAATTTAACGGATTGTAAGTTTTTATAAGTACAAGCACTATATTGTAACTTTTGTTTAGTTTGGGTACCAACTTATAAGTTAGGAACCCTAATAATTAAACGGAACCTTAAAATTTAACGGATTGTAAGTTTTTTCTAGTACAAGCACCAGTTTGCAAATTTTTTCAGTTTGGGTACCAATTTGTAAGTCGGGCCCTAGTACAGGTACTAAAAGTTTAATTATCCCGTTTAGAAAGGAAGGAGTGGTGGGCCTTGTTGGGGTTGGGAATTTTAATGCCCAATGAGTTTGGGAATTGTATTGAATTTGTAAACCCGATGGGGACGGCGGAAATTTGGGTAATAGGGGGTGACTTGGGCATGCAAACCTGGCCCCACAACACCCAACAGTGGCATAGTCAGAAAGTTTGTTCACTGCGCGTTAAAATTTTCATTAATTTTTTCACCTAAAACGAGAAATATATCAAGACAAAATATGAAAATATTAATTTTTAAAACTGTTACCAAATCAACCATTTTTAATATTACAATGTTAAATCACAATAATCTTCTTCGAGACCTCATCTTTTGAAAACTTCCTCTGTTGAACAAAAGGAGTTTCATTTTGATTTTTTGAACTCAATTTGTAAGTTTCTTGAATCCAACATTGAATTAAATTTGCTTAATTTTAGTTACTAGTAATAATTAGTCTGATCTGAAAAGTACTTCTAATTACAAAAATTGTGAATTTCAAATCTGGAATTGAAAAAAAAAACTATAAAGAATGAATCCTGCATACTATATATATATAGGAAATGATTCACATGGCTTTTAAAGTTTAGAAATTTTGAAATTGACTTCAAAAAGTCCAAATGGGACTCTTATTGCGGAATAGATGGATTAATACATATTAACACGTAAATTAAAAAGAATATAAGTTATTATGAAATAAAAATTGACAAATACCATAAAGCCAAAATAATGTAATAACTATTTTACATTGTCCTGCAGGACTACCAATACTACATGTAATATACACTGAAGTAGTTGAAGAATTTTCATTTAGAATTAACTGCTATTACCATACTAATAATTCTTGGGATTTCTAAAATTCAGTGGGTGAGGTCGTGCCAAAGGTGGCTACGCCACTGACACCCAGAAGCTGACCATTTCAATTTCCTATGGATTCTCACACCATGTATATTATTAATACATTACAATATGCAACTTAAACTGCCTTCAAGTGACATTTAATGTTCCTATTCATGCCAAGACAACAAGATGGTTAACAAGGCATGCAGTTGACATAAGTTCTTTTTTTTTTTTTTGGGTAATGAGCAATCAACATGAGTTGGTTTATCTGTCTAATTTAGTCCAAAAATACTTAAAGTCGCCTCCTTTTCCTTTTCTTTTCAAGCCCCCCCCCCCCCCCCCCCCCCCCCCCACCCCCCCCCCCCCACCCCCCCCCCCCCCCCCCCCCCCCCCCCCCCCCCCCCCCCCCCCCCCACACACACACACACCAAGTGGGAAAGGGGTTTTCTTTAGGGCCTCTAGGTCTCGGCCAAGGAAAACCGGATAGCCTGCCAAACTTTTGCCTTATCTTGGGATGTTACTGTTGCAGAGATTCACCAAGGATGTAATTGCCACTTTTTAAAATATTAACCATATTGCAGATAAAACGTCCGCCATGTTCAACGAATTTGTGCCTTCTTTCCTCGTTAGAAGCCATAATATATTGACCTAAGACCCCTCTAAACTATAACATTTGCAATTGTTGATTACTCAATTAAGATTGGATCTAAATTATGTATGTTTAAATATACATTTTCTAATTGAATTACTTTTCCGAATAAGTTATCTTGTACAAGTTCAACTGAGTTGAAAGAGAAGCTTTTTAGAGTCGACTGTAGAACAAAGATTTCACGTGTGAACATTTTTGCAAGCAACGTTTTTGAGTTACTCATTTACATTTGCTTTGAATTCTGTTTTGTAGCGCCTGATGAGTTCATGCGAGGGATTGTCTTGGCAAAATTCTGATTTGTTCACAAACATTTTATTTCTCATTCTATTGATTGAAACTGCAGAAAGTATGCTAATAATTGGCAAACGAAGAGTCTTGTATTGGTCTCGAAGGGATCATTGTAGACTTTTAGTATAAGCAATGTTGTTGTAAATGACAATGGATACTAATTTTATTTTATTTTTTTTATAGTTTTGCATAGGGATAGTAGATATCCAAATTGGTTGTTTTGACCGAAATGGATTATTATTATTTTTTTAGAACAATATGGAATTATTATTTGATTGGTTGCAAGGAAGGAGTGGGAAAATATTGTGACATATCTTTTAATCTATCTTAAAATTGGAGATACATTTTTAGTTTTAGACTATAAACTGACATGAATTCTTAACATGTTCGTTACTTATATTCTACATTAATTTGAGTATATGATTATACTCACTACTACATTTTTATTTTAACAAAAAAAATTCCTTCTTAAAGATTAATTTAAAAATGAAATTTTAATTTTGAAAAGGAGGGAGTATATTGTGACTTTTAGCTATGAATTCCAATTCAATATTGGTAGATTCTTGTCATAATTTAGCATCTTCAAACTTTCATCTTGGTAAGTATTGGAATCTTAATTTGTAATTAATATAGTGTTGGTCCAAAATTCTAGCTCTTTTACTTGTAGGTTAGATTTAGATAGTTCTTTATTGTCGTTATGCAATGAATAAGAGGGTAAATCTTTCTTCGATAACTTAGGTAATTAGCAATTAGCATTTGTTGCGTTTGGAGTGATACCGCATCATTTTTGGTGTGTTATGTTTAGGCTTCAAACGCTGTATTTGAGAGTTAAATGAGTTTTCTTTAAAATAAATCATTGTCGGATAAATAAGATTCTCAAATATATTTAATACGTTTGGAACTCGTAAATGCTTCAGAAGCTGTTGGGACAAGCACTTAGTGATGTTGTTTCTTTGATGGTAAACATGCGTAAAGAAATCTATTATGAACATGACATGCACGTATTGTGTATAACCTCATGTTTGAAAGTCAGCTTATTAACAATTTATCTGTTTTGGTAAGATGCAGACAATCATAAAAAACTAAATGAGTCTGGAAAAAACTACCCCCTTCAAGATCAGCTGTCCAATGCTTATAGGAGCATGAACATAAATAGTCGCATAATTACGAGATCTTCTACTAGATCATCAGCACCCTATTGCATTTTAGTCCGTCCGTCGTTCGAAAATTAGAGTATGTTTGGGATCACATAAATAAATAATATGATTAGTGATTTTGATTATTATTTTTTGTTTATATTTAATTTTAAAAAAGTAATTATGTTTAGTAAATAAAAAGTAGTTAAATTAATAAAAAGTTAAAAAGTGTGGTATAAAAAAATTGCTTATCACATGTTTCAAGTTTAAATTACTAAAAAGGAAGGTAGGAGTAATGGGTGATCTACTAAAATAAATAGGGATACATTAATAATATATTTGGTTAAATTGATTATTCAATTTGGCACGAAATTGATGTTTCTAATTGTTTTCATAAAAAATGATTTTAAACAGTTTCTGCTCAGTAAAACTGATTACAAGAATGTTTGATTGTGCTTGAAAAAATAAATTTATCTTTAAAATTATCGTTTATCAAATATATCTCCAATTATAAAAATAGAGAGAATAATATAAAAAATTATCCTTAAAAATTATCGGTTTACAAATAATTAATGTTTGAATTATTATTTTACAAATATTTTCTCCGTCCCCAAAAAGATGAACAAAGTATAATTTACACACATATTAAAAAAATTAAAAATAGAAGATAGAGAATAATTTTTTTTAAAAGTTTATTTAATAATCTTATAAAATTATATAAAATAATAATAATTTTTATTTTTTTATATTAATAAAGCACATTAAATAACTTAATTATCCTCCGTTCAAAGACACAAAAATTTGTACCTTTGTTCACCAAAACTTAAAAAGGTGGACTTGTTAAGTCAAGCCCCTCTCCGCAGCAAATACTTTCAAGCGAGTCCCTTAGAAAGTTCCACCTGTTAATTGGAAGGGCCCACTACAAAGAGTACAAAAGAAAATTGACTCCCCTTTAAGTTGTATAAGTACAAAAGAACCTCATTAACTTTTTAATTGATAAGTGATGGAAGTAACAAGGTTAGGGGTTCTAAATTCTAATAGGAATACTGAAAATTTAAAAATATAAAACAAAACCGAATAATTTAGAAATAAAAATTAAAACATTATAATAAGCAAATAAACAAATAAATTTAAATTTTAAAATTTATACACATTAAAGTATAAAAAAATTAGAAATAAAAAATAAATAATCAAAGAGTAAAATTTATGAACTAAAAACCAAAAAATTAACCCATACTTGTGATATACTGTAATTATACAGATTGTAATTATATGTGTATATAGTGCTAATAATATGTGAACGGCTTTTTAATTTGTTTTGTTTAATTATTATATTGGCCTAATTGTTGCTCATGTAATGTGCACAAAGTAGACTTTTGTCCAAAATCAATAACGTCCCGTCCCATCCATAGTTTTAGCAAAAAAAAAAAAAAAAGAAAAAAAAATTAATATAATTTTCTATTTATTACTTATACAACTTGAAGGGTGAATTATATAAAAATAAATAATAATAATTTGAGGAAGAAATTTGTAACAAAAGTACAAATTTGAGGGCTGCGTTTCAGACGGCCATTATGTTAATATGGCAACTCTCATAACCAAAACATAAAGCTAGACTCGAAAAGTCCTATGAGGTGGTTGATAACAGGTTGAAAACGGTTAACAAGAACAATATTGACACACAAATCGGTTGATATTTAAAAGGTAAAAATAATATTATCAGAATAATATGCATTTAGTGAAATTTTTATAGTTGTTCTAACAATTCCCAACATTTTAGGTGATATTTATTACCCCTATTAGGAACTGCATGTTTAATTTGATGATAATCGGATAATATTAATGTATATTTGTATTAGTAGTTTTTGTAAAGTCCTTAAATAAGAATATGACATACAAGGAATTAGAATATAAGATCAAACTTGTTAGGTTAATTTATTGAGCTGATCAAATGTATAGATGATAGAAATGAATTGATCGTATAGTCAGATTGAACGATCGTAAAGATACTCTGTCAAATCGTAAAATTTATTGAAGATCGTAGAGTTAACCAAACTAGAGTAGAGCATTCAATGTAAGATCGCAGAGTCTGCCAGGAGTTCGTAAAGTTAAATCAAGATTGCAGAGTCTGCAGTAAAATCGCAGAGTTCACTCTAAGATCGTAAAGTGAAACAAAGATCGCATAGTCTGCTCTAGGATCGTAGAGTGTCTCTTAATTCGTAGAGTAAGTCGATCATAAAGCAAATTGTAAAGTTCAAAACGTTGAGTGATTTAAGCCAAAAACTCTACGATCTCCATAAAACTCTACAATTTGTCAAAGTCGTAGAGCATGTCAGGTCTGACATGAGACTGTCATTGAGGAACCTTGTAGAGTGAAGAATCCGAGATGTTTGCCGATCATTCGAAATTCAAATTGAAGATTAGATCGAGTTGTGTCTAACAACTAGTTTGGCGATGTGACATCACCCATGTGGTGGGTGCTGCACTAGTCACAAGTGACCTATCAGAGCTGAAAGTAAGGTGACACATCCTCCTTGAAAGTCAACATCAAAGATCTTCTAGGATCGGAGCATTAAATGCACAACGACAACTTTTCAATGAAAAAATCTCGAGGTTGTCTATAAAAGGGTATGAAGATTCAACCAAACAGTTCGAATCATGAACATTAAGTTGAGCCTCTGTCCAAGTCTCAAGAAAGCTTTACTCTACGAATTCAAGAATAATTTGTTATGCTACCAAGTCCTTCTGAAGTTGTGCTCAATGCAACTTAGTAGCAACTCCTAGATCACCTTTCTCTTAGTGATTCGCTAGTTTTAGTGACTTATTTGTTATCGAGTCTAAGTGACTAGAAGAGGTCTAAGTGACCTGGTCTTAGTGACCCTCTGCCAAGTCAATGTGATTGGAAGCTGTCGTTAACACTCTAAAATTAAAACCTTACTTTAACTCTATGAACATAAAATTCAATATAACAACAAGCAATGGTCGATTCCATAGAGAGTGATGTTGTCTTATATTTATCCTAATATTTTTTAAATCAAAATAATAATAAATATAAATTGGGGGGGGTGGGGGGTGGGGGTGGTTTGAATTGAGTATAACTAACTAACGTAACAAAAAATAATTAATAAGAATAACCAATGAATTAAAGACTTCAATTCTTTAGTTAAGTATCGCCTTTTTACAGTAATGGAATAATCAAGTTAATCAATATTTATCCTTCAATAAAATTAATAATCATAGATAACTGCAATCGCTAATTATCCGAAATCCTCCTTAGGTTTTAAATCTAATGTGATAATCGCCCCCACTAGATCCTAACTATCATACAACCTTGAACTATTAGTTTAGCTTTAATATAACAACAACATTAAGAATTAGGGAAATAGATTATTCCAAGCAACAATCACACAATCATGAATTATTTAACTTGCCTTATGATAATCATAGCAATATTCAAAAGTTTGTCCACAATTATGTATTACTAATTGCTACTTCTGATCAAATATAATATCGTTAGCTTAATACTATATCTTAATCTAGCAGATATTATCAGTTAACTAATTTAATCCTGTAAAAACCAAATCAGTTAAACCAAATAACATTCAGTCAATTAAAACAGATTATCAAGAATGAATTTCATATGAGAAGAAATAAATAATGATTACTCAATTAAACTATTAATTATAAATAAGGTTCAACATCCCTTAAAACTGAAAATAAAGAACTTAGCTTGATATGTCTTCAATCTTGCCTCCCAAATCTAGGATTACAATTGTGTAGAAGAATGTCCCCAAAACCTGACTAAGAACATCTATTTATACTCCTAGAATAAAGTCCTAAAGTTATAAGGAATAACAATCTTAATTAGAGTAGAAATCTGAAAAAATTACAAAGCCAAGATTCCTTTCCACGAGACCGGTGCACCCTGCGCTGCTCACAAGCCTTTACTGGCGCAACCCGCGCTACTCTTACCGAAACTTGTCTAGCCCTAGCGCACCCGCACCGGTTCTTTTGCAATCCGGGCGCGCTATTGAGCTAAATCTATACTAGCAATTTATGTGCAAGTATACACGGTCAATCAAGTAATAAAGTGATTAGGAGTGTTGATTACACGAAGAACGATTAATAACCTAAATAATCTAACGACTAATAAAGCATCCGTTTAATTTAATCTAGATTAATGGAATATCAAATCAAATTAAGTAACCAGATTAAGTAACTAGTAGAATATTAATTCAATAAATGAAACAGTTAAGGAATCAATTTCTTCCGATGAATTAATTAATTAATACTAAACTTCCTCTATTAAATTAATTATTCTGAATTGTCAACAGAAAAGTACCAACAGTTTGTCTAATCATCCTCTAAATTAATTATACAACATTATTATTATTATTATTATTATTATTATTATTATTATTATTATTATCAATTTTACTATATTCCTATGAGAAATAATAATAATAAATTTATTAAGATTTATTTTTCAAACATTGCTTGCGGTATTCGAGTATATGCCTATCCCACCTACAAATTAGTAATTAATCCTAAGATAAATTACTAATCACAAGTTATTATATCTAGATCTGAATTTAGAATCCATTGTTTAATTTCATCTAAACTTATCTAATAGTTGTTGATCAGACAATTATAACAATAAACTTAAGATATAATAAACAATCCATTCATAATCAACTTAAATAGAAGAATAAATAAATATTAAATTAAATCATCATCGGGTTGCATTGAATCTTTAACTAAAGAATTAGTTCATAATAAAAGTAAATACATAAATGATTTATCAAAAACCATCATAGATACAAAAGATAATAGTTTAAAGAAGGAAGAAATAAACTCTGATGAATTATGTCTTCACTCCTTAGCTCCTTTCTTGCTTATGCAATATCTCTGATGAAACCCTTATTTTCTACGTACTGAATAATAATAATCTCTCCCTTTTCTCTCCTTGTGTCTGCTCAATAATAAACGAATGAATGAATATATATTACTAATTTTTGTTCACCATCTGATAAGTTCCAACCCATTTAATTGATAAGTATAAATAAATAAAAATCTTCAGGCTTATGAGTTTGGAAACCTCCCAACTTCAGTTATCACGTTTTTAGCTCAAGCAATCAAATCAATTTAATTCAATTCACCTGGGCACGTGGGCCTCACGCGCGCTAGATAGGAGTCAAGTGCCGCGACCTATGCTATTGAATGTCGCGACTCATGATTTTACTAAGCCCCAGCGCCGCGACCCATGATCTTGTGCGCCTTGGCTCATATATCTCTAGCCACTTTTTCTGTTTTCCTTTATGCGCCTATTTTTAACCAATTTTTCATATGAAGTCCTACTACTTGCTCTTTTCCATTCGCTTGACTTTTTCCAAACGCTTCCTTATCACGTGTAGCTTTGTATTAAGGCTAAACTTGCAATAATTCCCATTATTTATACTAAAATAGGCTGAAGTCAATTATTGACATAAAATTATTAAAATGCAATTAATTAATAATAAACACTTAAGAATAAGCTAAATAATTAAGTTAAGAATACCAAATTAGTAGATATAATATCTACTCATCATGCGCCTCACGCCGGACCATCAGAATCTCCATTTATTCTTTTTTCTTATTTTCAGCTCCAATTCAACATGAAATCAACAAACACCTTAATAAGCTCATATACACAATAAAACATGCATAAAGGAATTAAAATAAATGAATATTATACACCTATCAAATCTTTTCACACTTAGCCTTTACACGTCCTCGTGTAAACCAAAGTAAATGTCATATTGTAAATCATCTGAATTCTATTCAACTAAACTTTCAAAGGTTTCAATTCAATTCTTATCTATGAATATCAATAATAATTAACAGAAATTTGATTAACACTTCATTAATCAATTCACAATAACAACTTCGCCATTCCCCACTAAACCTCTTCAAATTAAAATGCATCAACACAAGTATCCTTCCTACGATCAACATGCATACCCAACTAAGTTTATATGGAACAACAACTGTGCACAACCAATTCACAACCCTAAATATATTTTTCTACTACTCTTTTTCACTCAACAGAACCTTCAACTCAAATTTTTATAGGTGAGTGCATTTTATGCTTCATCTCACATTATACTCATTCTTTTCTCTTGCAAGTGAGTACGTTTTATGCTCCATTTCACTTTTTTCATGTGTTTATGGGAGAGTGCATTTTACGCTCCATCTTAACCCACCACATGATTTTGCACTTGTTGCCTAATTTCTTACTAGCACTTAACACACAAGTATACACGTTCATTTACAGTATTTAGCAAGCAAGGATATCGTTACCACGAGGAAACAAATTAATATTTATCAATTACCAAATTTTAACCAAATTAACCTTATTTAACCTACGAATCATATTTGAGAATTAAAATTAAAATTAACTAAAATTAACTACTAAAATAATCAACCACGAGAATAATGCAGATTTAAAAACTTAAGATTACAACTTCCCTTAGTATTTCATTTAAACAAATACACTTACTATTTAATTAATTAATTACAATGAATAGCTAACAAAGAATTCTTTATAGTATTCAACGCTTCTTCCGATAGAACAAATCCTCATAAATCTGACATTAAAGCAATAAAATTACAAAAAATACGCTAATTAATTAACTCACTATATTCCTATGTGAATTATCTTAATTAAGATTTCAAGCACAAACTTTTTCAAAGGCTGCAAAAGACATATAGGTATAATCCTATCCTATACGCTAATCATATTAACCTTAAAACAAATTATATGAACAGATGCTATCATACCCATATCTAAATCTATACTCCATCTTTCAATTTTATATAGATTATCACGGTGATTGTTGATCAGACAATTAATCAATAAGTACAAGATATGATAAATGATTCAAAGGTAATCAACTTAAATTAAATAGAAAGCATTAATCTAAATTACATACTAAGTTCTGTTGCAATCTTAATTGAAAGTTTAGTTCATAGCAATAAAAGAAAACATCATCCAAATTACAAATAAAAAATCCCAGACAATTACAAAAATTAAAGATAAAGGGAGAGAATAGAAGAAACTGTAAAACTGCTCCCAATCTCTCTCTTTGAATCTTCAAACTTTGCAATTCTCCTCCATGTTCTCCCTTGCGTTCTCTGCAAATCTCTTGTTACATTATGTTCTAAGTCCTCTCCAATTGGTTTTTTCTAAAAGGCTCTTATTCAAAATCCTTTTTGGCTTAGAAATCTTTTTTTTTTCTAATTAATTCTCACTTTTCTCGTTGGCCAAATCTAATGTTGGGTGTCATTACGCCGATCGTAGAATAAATTTGGGCGTCATTACGCCAGATAGTGGCATCGTATTTATAAAAATGCCATTTTCAAATTTTTAATATTTTTCTTCTCCCAAAATGACATTCATGTCCTTCCTGCTCCATCCTACAATAAATAAACATAAAAACAAATAAAACAACCCTAAAAATTACTTGAAGATAACAATTATTAAGCCTAATAATACTCGATTTGTAGATATAAAACTCACTCATTAAATACCCCAAAACTTAAACAATTTGCTTGTCCTCAAGCAAAATACTTTATAATAACTAATTCTAAATAGCAACTCATACGACTCGAGCAATGAACCATTATGAATTTGTATAATAGCCTCAAAATTTTCTTTAATAAAAATTTCCTTTAATAATAACTTAAGAATTTTTTTCAAAAACATGTAAAGCCTAAAATTTCACCTTAATTATCAGTCTCATATCTATTCATGACCCTTTAAGTGCGTGTGTGCATCCTAATGTACAAGCTAGCCAAAACTCACATAAGCTCATATACTCATAAAAAATTTTCAAATCAACTCTATAAACTCATTTTTCATATCAATCTAATCTAATAAAGACAAAACATAAATTTAAAAGATAAAAATGATATTTCATACATTTAAGCACACTTGACCCCTTCCTAAGTATTTTAAAAATATATTTTTTCTTTTATTTCTTTATTTCTTTTTTAGTGAGTGCGTTTTATGCTTCATCTCACTTTCTTATTGAACGGGTGGGTTTTACGCTCCATCTCAATGCATGTGTTTATAAGTGAGTGCGTTTTGCGCTCCATCTTGACCAACCACATGATTTATCCTTTCAACCGGAAAGGTTCAAAATTTTCAATAATCCAAGATTTCCCCCAAACTTATATTAAAGCCTAAATTTCACTTCGAATGATGCTCAAATAAATTTTTAAAGTTTTAATGATATCTTTCATAAGCATATACCCATATAAACTTTTTAAGGCCCAACTAGTTAAACATATGGATATGTGCTTTCAGGTGCAAAAAGATCATAAACAATGTAAAACTGACTCATAAATCGAAAATACAGACTATGCATGCTTCTTAATTCCCATAAGTTAAAAAAAAATTAATCGTAATTTTTTTCTTATCATTGGCCATAATCAAATTCAAATCAAATCATTGCTCACCTATCCTAAAAACATACTAACTAGCATGCAAATATAACAACATAATACTTGTAAATACTAAATAAAACAAAAAAGAAAAACACACTCCCAAACTTAAACTAGACATTGTCCTCAATGACTAAAATAGGAAAAAGTAACGCAGAGGACTTCTCTGAAAATAAAACAATCTTCCTCCTTGTCTGCTAAGTCTGAAGAATAGGCTAGACACATTAGAATGAATAAGACACTGCACTTGAATTTGACTCGAATAACCTGAAAACACATTAGAAGTGAGTTTATAAAATCCTAATAAATGCAAGTTTATTAACTACTATGAAACCTAATAAAATAAAAATAAATAAAAATTACTAAAAATTAAACTTGGGTTGTCTCTCAAGATGCGCTTGTTTTAAAGTCTCAGCCTGACTACTTCAATTTTTTCTATCCAATTCCCCTTCGATAATTGAGGAACCCTCCATCCATTAGTAATAATGTAACTTTCGAGGGCTTTGCTTCAGTAAGGGCCATATATTCAAATTCACCTAACTTATTCTGTTAGGAATCACATGGTTTAAATTTGATGTTGTGATATTAATATATATGTGTATCAGTAGCTGAATTATAAAGTTCTTCTTGAAATACGTATGTACAAGGACTTAGAACAGAAAAGATCAAATATGTTAGGATGATCTAAGCTGAATTGAATATCTATCTGATCAGGCATATTTGTAAGTGTTGTGAAGTCCTTTATTGAAAGTATTGTACAAAGGACTTAGAATAGAGAAGATCAAAGTTGTTAGGTTGATCTTATGTGCTGAAATAGACAGATCGTAGAGTACAACCCAATGAAGGGTTATAGGACAGTCTGTCAACTACGCAGAGTCAAAGCACAGAATCTGCCAAGCAAACGTAGAGTTCTCTCGGCAGAACACAGAGCTTCATCGACAGAACGTAGAGTTTTCTCAGCAGAATGTAGAGCTTCATCGGTAGAACGTAAAGTTCTTTCGGTAGAATGCAGAGCTTCATCGGCAGAATGTAGAGCTCTCTCGGCAGGACGCAAAGCTCTCTCGACAGATCGTAGAGTTCTTTCAGTAGAACGTAGAGCGCTCTCAGCAGGACATAGAGTTATCTCGACAAGACTACTCTAAGGATTAGAGAGTCAACATAGCCTATCACTCTACGATTCACAAAGTCTGTCCAAATACAGAATCATAGAGTAGTCTCTGCTAGTACTTTTTAAAGACTAAATCAGCACTTCTAAAGAAGATCATAAAGGCAAAGCATTGATGCTACCTTAGAAAGATGAAGATCACAGTGAACGACTACAAGCATCAACAAGTTGTGGAGCAGTTCAGAAAAGTAACTCCACAAACACACTGACGACACTACGACTAGCAATAACGTAGAGTCATCACGTCAGTCAGGCAACCCGGATCTGAGAAAGATATTCTAGGTTGCCCATGATGGATTAATCAGTAGAATGACCTGCCCAAGATAGTTGTTACATACTAAAATCGACTAAACAAAGAATTAAGTCAGTGGGAGACAAACAACTAAGATTTGCAGATATTCAGAGCACTATCTCTACCACACTCTTGGTGCAAGCTAATGGAAGTTGACTCACCCCACTACTGCAGTCAACAAGGAATAAACTATTCCAAAGTTCAACAACACATCTCAATGAAAGAATAAGATGCAACGGCCTCATTTCAAGGAAAGATTTTCAAGGAACATCTACATAAGGCAGACGGATTGAAGTTTCAGATTAAGCAAGTACAACAAAAAGAAAATAATATCTGTCAGAATGTCATTCTATAATCTGAAGGGAAACATCTTGCTTTACTACTGAGTCCATCAGATCATATGCTTCAAGCAACTCAGTAGCAACAAAACATTCACCCATTATCAAGTGAAAGGGTCAACAGTGGTGACCAACCGAAGTCAAGTCTGCTGGACTTGCTGAGTACGAAAGGGTACAAGAGATTCTAAGGCTGCGGATCTTAGTCTACAGAGTTCCAAGGCTGTTGGCTTTAAAGAGTACTTTGAGTACTGGAGTTCCAAGGCTGCTGGCTTTGAAGAGTACATTGTGTATTGGAGTTCCAAGGCTGCAGGTCTTGAAGGAATCTTTGTGATTCAGTTGTAACGATATCCTTAGTGGATTTGCTACTCTAGGAGTAGAATAGTGGAGTAGGAGTCTTGTGTGCTCCGAACCACTTAAAGTCTTGTCTTTCTCTCTCTCTCTTTGCATTCATAACTGTCATAACTGTTATACCTGTCATATCACTGTTATATCTTATCCATTATAACTGGTCCATCTCTAAGGGAATTTTTATTATCTATTTTACTGTGCTTAAACTGTTAAGTCATTCTTTCGAAAACAAGTTAAAAAGTTTTAAAGAATATATTCATCCCCCCTTCTAGATATCTTTTGTGCCTCTGAAAACTAACAATTGGTATCAGAGCAGGTTCTTTTTTCTAAAGCCTAACCCGCTTGAGTAGATCAATGGCATAAACCAGAAATAGGTCTGAGCTAGGTGGAGGAAAAAAACCACCTATATGCAACAAAGAAAAATTTGCCAATTGGAAAGTTCACATATAGGCATACATGGATGCCATCGACGAGGATCTATTTGATGTTGTCATCAGTGGACCCTACGTACCAACCAAGCTGACGCCAACTACTGATGACCTAAATAAAGTCTCAATCAAATTAAAGAAAGATTGGACTGATACAGAGAAGAAATCAGTCCAGTTAGACAAAAGAGCCAAAAATATTTTGTTCATGGCTCTAGAAGATAAGTTATTTGAAAACGTGGTCAACTGTACAACGGCTAAAGAAGTATGGGATGCGTTGTTAATCATGGATGAAGGAACGAAAGAAGTTAGAGAAAACAAGTAGTCCCTACTCACCCAACAGTATGAAATGTTCACCTACATCTCAGAGGAGAACATCACTTCCACATATGAAAGATTCAACGTGCTACTTAACTATCTTCGAGCATATGGGAAGACCTATCCAAATAAATATCTCATCATCAAGTTCATGAGAGCACTACCTAGCAAATGAGATGCCAAAACCACTGACATAAGAGAGTCAAAGAATCTTCATGAAATGACTGTTCAGATGTTGTATGGCAACCTCCTTATTTATGAACTGGAGCTGATCCAATGAGCAGAAATTCTGTCAGAAGGAAAGAAGAAAGAAAGAGGAATTGCTCTAGAGGCATCTACTTCAAAGACAGCTGACTTAGATGATAATAAAGATGATGAACTCAATGATGAAGGAGTTTCTATGCTGGTCAAACACTTTAAAAGGTTTATAAGCAGAAACAACAGACAAAGGAAGTTCAGCAGTAGCTCTAAAGAACAAGTTAATTACTTATGCTACAACTGTAAACAACCAGGTCATTTCATTACTAATTGTCCCAAGCCTCTAAGAAATGATCTGAAGAAGGACAAGAAAAAGTCAGAATTTAAAGGCCATCATAAGACCAAGAAGAAAGTTCATGGAGCGATTCAGACAATGACTCAAGTCCTGAATCAGATGAAGATGAGGAACCACAAAAAGCCAATCTATGCTTAATGGCCAAAGAAGGCAAAAACAAGAAAGAGTTCAACATGGATGAGGTATTTGATTTTTATTCTCCTGATTTAACTATTGATGATCTTAGAGAAGGAATGCATGACTCTATGATAGAACTACATAAATATATGAAAATGTTTAGAATTCTGTCAAAGGATCATTCTCTTCTTCAAGAGGAAAAAGAGAAGGCAATCGTAGAGTTAGAAACTGCTCTACAAACTGCTGACTCTTGTATCAATCTTGAGACTGAGAATGCTAACTTAAGACAGATAAATGAGTTGAGCACTCAGAAAGAATTAACTCTAGTTTCCAAGATTCAGGAACTAGAAAAGACAATTTCTTCATGGAATAAGTCTTCTCTGTCTATGGACTCCATGATCTCTAGCCAAAGATCAGTGGCTAACAGATCAGGTCTAGGTTTTGACAATACTCCTACAAAAACCTCTGTGGATAAACCTATAGAAACAAATGATAATAATTCTCTTAAATTCAATAAGGGAATTGTATTTGTTAAGTCCTCACAAACAGTTGATCCAAACTATATAAACTCTACTAATCAGGATGTTGGATCTCACACAAGTCTAAGATTCAAGAAATCAAAGAGTAAATCAACTTCTGCATTCAAGCCTCGAAGGATCGTAGAGTATGCCAAAACTCACTCTATGAACCAACCTGGCAAGAATAGTAGAGTTAAATTCCACTATGCAAAAACTATGAATCATAGATTTGTGAGAAAGCAGAAGGATTTTAAAGCTGTGAGTCACTACTATCCACGTATGTTTAAGACAAGAATGAATCCATACTCACACACAAGCATGCATTATATCCAATGTTATACTTGTCATAAACATGGTCATAAAGCTGCAGAATGTTATTTTAATTATTTCTATCCTGTACTGCACAGACCTAAAATCAAGCAGATTTGTGTCCTCAAGGCTACTAACAAATTTGGACCTAAACAAATTTGGGTACCAAAATGAAAGTTGATCCTTTCTGCAGGTACAGAGCTCCACTGAATCAAAATGGTATTTTGATAGGGGATGCTCAAGACATTGACAGACAACAAGGCTCCCTAGTCAAACTTTGAAGAAAAAGATGGTCCTGCAGTCATCTTCAGAGACAACAATTCTGGAAAAATAAATGGATACGATTCAGTTGGAAACGGTGCTGTATCCTTCAGCAAAGTAGCCTTGAAGGACTAAAGCACAATCTTCTCAGTATCAGCCAACTATGTGATAAAGAACACCAACTCACCTTCCTCAACAACCAGTGTCAAGTCAGGGACTTGAAGACCAACTCATTGAAGCTGTTAGGAACCGGAGAAGGAAATGTCTATACTATCAATCTTGCTGAGTTAAACCCTGATAAAGCAATATGCTTTCTTGCCAAAGCTTCTGAAGTTCAGTGTTGGATATGGCATAGGAGACTATCTCATTTAAACTTCAAAAGCATGTCAAGACTTGCCTCCAAAGACCTTGTTGCAGGATTGCCAAAGCTCAACTTCATCAAAGAAAAACCTTGCAAAACATGTCAGTTTGGAAAGCAAACAAAGAGCTCATTCAAAGGCAAGGCAATCAACTCAATTGATAAGCCCCTTAAATTACCCCATATGGATCTTTTCGGACCTATCCTAACTGCAAGCCTTGGAGGAAAAAGATACTCTGTGGTAGTAGTAAATGACTATACCAGATTTACATGGGTATTCTTTTTGAGCTCCAAAGATGAAACAAGCTCTCACCTTATCAAGCTATTCAAACTGATTATGAATGAGAAAGAGGAGAAGATCAAGGCTATCAGGAGTGACCATGGTTCTAGAATTTGATTTCTTTGAGGTAGAACTTTACTTCGAAGAAAATGACATCAATCACAACTTCTCAGCCCCAAGAACTCCCCAATAAAATGGAGTAGTTGAAAGAAAGAATAGGACATTGATTAAAGTAGGAAGAACACTCATAGCAGCTGCTCAACTTCCTGAGTATTTTTGGGCAGAAGCAGTCAGCACTGCATACTGCACTCAGAATAGGTCTCTCATCCACTCCATCCTCAAGAAGACTCCCTACGAATTATGGAAGGGAAGGAAGCCAAACATCAGTTACTTTCGTGCCTTCGGTTGTCTATGTTACATCCTCAATAATGGTAAGAAGTATGTGACCAAATTCCAACCTAAGTCTGATGAAGGGATCTTCCTCGGTTATGTTATGGACAACAAGGCCTACAGAGTATTCAACAAGGAATCATTAAGTGTTGAAGTCTCTATTCATGTCACATTCGATGAGTCAGAAGCAAGGAAGGAAGCCACCTCACTCGACGATCTAGTAAAAAAGAACTCTACGTTCACATAATCCAAAAACATAGAGTTAGATACTACGATCGTCGAGCCAGAAGCAGAAATCATGGAGCAAGAAGAAGCAATCGTAGAGCTAACTATGCCAGACAATGAGACTTTACGACCTAAACCAGAAATCAACCTAGAAGAACTCAGACAAGAAGGCACCAGAACTGATGTTCTAAGAAGAAGAAAATGGACAAAGGATCACACAGAAGATCTGATCATTGGAGATCCTAATGCACGAGTTAGGACAAGATCAACAACTCAAAATGAATGCATCTACCTAAGATTTCTCTCTCAAATAGAGCCCAAAAAGATAGAAGAAGCATTAGGGGACTCAAGCTGGATAGAGGCCATGCAAGAAGAGCTCAACCAGTTTGAAAGAAGCAAAGTTTGGAGACTAGTTGAAAGGCCAAAACAACATCCAGTCATCAGAATCAAATGGGTTTTCAGGAACAAGATGGATGAAGAAGGTGTTATCACAAGGAACAAGACAAGATTGATAGCTAAAGGTTACTCACAGGAAGAAGGGATTGACTATGATGAAACCTTTGCTCCTATTGCAAGATTGGAAGCCATCAGAATCTTTCTTGCCCATGCAGCTCACATGAGATTTAAAGTCTTCCAAATGGATGTTAAAAGTGCTTTCCTCAATGGAGAACTTCAAGAAGAAGTCTATGTGGAACAACCTCCAGGTTTTGTTAATCCAACTCTTTCTGATTATGTTTATAGATTAGACAAAGCATTGTATGGATTAAAACAAGCATTTAGAGCATGGTATGAAACTCTCACTAACTTTTTCCCTGAAAAAGGATTCACTAAAGGCAGAGTAGATACAACTTTATTTCTAAGGAAACATAAGGATAAATCGCTTCTAGTCCAAATCTATGTGGATGATATTATCTTTGGTTCTACTGATGAAAAGTTATGTGAAAGGTTTGTCAAGCTAGTGCAGAGTAAATTTGAAATGAGCATGATGGGAGAACTGAACTTCTTCCTTGGACTTCAAGTGAAACAGACTGATGAAGGCATATTCATAAACCAAGCCAAATACATTAAAGACCTATTAAAGAAGTATGGCATGGAATCAACCACCATCATGAAAACTCCCATGGCACCTACAACCAAGCTTGACAAAGATGAAAAAGGTAAATGTATTGATATCACTTAATACAGAGGTATGATTGGATCACTCTTATACCTAACTACAAGTAGACCAGATATCATGTTTACCACTTGTATATGTGCTAGATTTCAGGCTAATCCTAAGGAATCACATCTTTTAGCAGTAAAAATGTTTTTCAGGTATCTCAAAGGCACTCCAAAATTAGTACTGTGGTATCTCAAGGAGTTACATTTTGATCTAATAGGCTATTTAGATGCTGACTATAAAGGTTGCAAAATTGATAGGAAGAGCACAAATGGAACTTGCCAAATGCTTGGAAATAGACTGGTCTCATGGTTCAGCAAAAAGCAAAATTTAGTTTCAACCTCAACTGCAGAAGCTAAATACATTGCTGCAGGCAGTTGCTGTGCACAAATTCTATGGATGAAAAATCAGTTAGCTGACTATGGTTTTGTGTTTAAATTTATTCCTGTTCACTGTGATAATACTAGTGCAATTACTATAATTCATAATCCTGTCATGCACTCTTGAACCAAACACATAGATATAAGATATCATTTCATTAGAGATCATGTACAAAGTGAAAATATTTCACTACATTATATTCCCACTGAAAACTAGCTTGCTGATGTCTTTACAAAGCCTTTAGATGAATCAAGGTTTAACATGTTGATAAGTGAACTTGGTATGCTAAAGTTTCATCCATGATATTATGCTTTGAAAATCTACTAACTTTGCAGAAAGAAAGTTCGTCGAGTGACGTCAGAGACCGTCGAGTGAAAGTTGAGAAAACGTAGAGCTCAAGGGAAGCCAAGCTGCCAAGACTCACTATACGATCGTTGAGTAAGACTGAGATCATAACCCTAAAGATGAAACGTAGAGCTCAGAGGGAACTAAGGGCAAAACGGTGTTTTTCGTCGGACTAATATACGTGTATCCATTTAACTCTGGACGCGTGGCCCACTCAATAAAATAAGAGGGAAGTCTTACGAATTCAGTTCAAAATTTTTATTTTATCTGAACTTTCTCTCTCTCCTCGCTAAAACCCTAGTTCTTTGTTTTCAATCAAACTCTCAGCAAAATTTTGTTCCTTCACAACAAAAAATCAAAGAAGCTCTCAAATGGAATTCTCTCAAGTCATTTCAGGGAACTCCGTTGACTTCAAAAACTTTGCCACAGTCGAGATAAAATACCAGAGAATCATCTCTTTGTTACAGCGATCAAGACTCTACGAAGCTCTTGACACCAATACTCGATTATATCCAAAATTGATAAGGGAATTCTACTCAAATGGAATCATTGGGGATGGAATACTATCCACAAAGGTCAAAGGAGTCTCGCTATAGCTAAGTGCTTCAGAGATCAACATAGCCCTTGGATTCAAAAACGACGGGCTTACATCTCTCCAGTTTATCAACACTGAAGAAGGGCTGAAGCGAATGCATCATGAGAATAACCCAGGGCTAAAGGGATTAAAGAAAAAGGAATTCCCTCAAAAATATGAGTTTCTGGCTGATATTGTAGGAAAATAAATTCTATGTAAGGACTCAACTTATGATGCTGTCAGCGACACTCAGCTGAGAATCATGACTGCCATAGTAAAGAAGATACAAATCAACTATGGTGCTCTGCTCATAGAATGGATTGACAATTGGGTCTCATATGATGGAAAGAACAAAGGGATGAGGAAAATGTTCTTTGGCAGATTCATAAGCATCATTCTTCAAAAAGCTCTAGTAGATAAAATTGGGGATAATGAAAAAGAGGTGATAAATGTCAACAAACAGATCACCCAAAAGCTGTTTGTGAACTGGAAAAGGAAACTAGTTGGAAATTTAAAATCAGCTCAGACAGAAGACAATGAAAAAACTCAAAATGAGGTCAGAAAGCCCTCAATAAGGAATATGTCTATAGTTGAAGAAGAAACTGAAGAGGTGAATCAGGAGGTGCCAGCTTTAAGAAGAAAAGGGAAAAGGAAGGCAGAACTCCAAACTGAAGAGGAACCTCAAGGTTCATCAAATGAAGGACCTGCATCCTCTGCTGTCCAATCAAAGCATTCCCTTTCTTCAGAAGCAGAGAATAAGAAGAAAAAGGAAAAGAAAGAAGCGTATGGTGAAACAACACTTAGTTTAAAGGTGTATCATAAGAAGGGAAAACCCATCTCTAAGCAAAGTCTCCCTACGATCATTGAAAATCCCCACTCTACGATCGTAGAGTCAAGAGCTGAAGATACTACTAAAGGTGTTGAGCAGCCTGTGTCTATGGCTGTTGTTGAAGAACAAGTGGCTGGAAAGGTTGTTGAACCTGAGCCAAAGAAAACGAAGAAGAAACTGATGACTTTAGCTCAAAGGGAGCTTAATGAAGCTATGCTAAGGATTAAAGAGGAAGAAATAAGACTATTGACCTCCGATCAAATAGTCGCTCCAACTGAGGGGGAGCAACAAGAAGTTGAGAAGCAAAGTTGTGCTCATGCTGAGGGGGAGACACTTGATATTCTTGAGCCAGTTAACGCTATGGTTGAGGGGGAGACACCAAAAGCTCATGTTGAAAACCTCTCAAGCCCCCAAGCGGTTGAACCTGAAACAAAACCATTGGCTGCGGAAGTTGAGGCTATGGAAATCATTGATGAATCAAGTGATGAGAGTGAAAGCCTAGAGATCATTGCTGAAGGCCAAAATGAAGAAAGGCATGTTAATTATAACTGCCTATTTGCCTACTTACCAAGGATGTCATTCCATCAGGCTCTAATTCTTCACTCTTGGGATCACATGTTCTGGGCTTTCAAGAACTATCCAACTATTTCAGTGCTTGCCCAAGAATTTCCTAACATTGGCTCCTTTGCTCGGAAATTGATTGCCAACAGTCCATTCCAGGTTAATGAGCAAAAGATATATTTCATTCCGTCATCATTTAAGTTAAAGCACTCTCCATTGCCAAATTACTATCTTTTTGATGAAATGCCGACATGGAATGAGGTCAATTTTGACCTTCTAGTTACAGGGTCTCTAAACCCTGTCTCTGATGAACCAGATGTTCAACCATCTCCAGTCGTAGAGTCCCTCTACAACTGATACTCAGGTCACCCTTCAAATCCAAAACGAAGAGTCAACCCACTCTACGATTGTCCCTATGATCGTAGAGTGTGATGACCCCATAAATGTCACTCCAACTGCTCACACAATTGCCCCAAACACTCCCACTGATGTCCCCTCCTCCTCACATAATGAATATTTTGACTTGGTCATCGCTTTGGGAAATCTCCAAGGCAGAAATAAGGAAGCATCTTCACTAGAGATCAAGTAAATACTTAAACGTGTTAAATTCATTCCCATAACAGATGAATTGACTGATCTCAGTGTTGGTATGGCTAAAGATATGGAGGAGAACCTTGAAGCTAATTATCTCACCCTCCATAGAAGGTTTAATGACCTTGTTCATGCGGCCAATGCTCACTCCAATACTCTTGGTACTAAATTGACTAAAAGATTACAATAAATCATCAAAGAGTTAATGGATGACATTGACAAAAGGGACAAAGTCTATCTCACAGAAATTGCTGCTCACAAATCCGTAGTTCTTTCCCTTAATGAGTTTCATACAGCTCAAAACAAACTCGTAACTGAGAAATTCTTTGATTTAAGCTCCTCCATCAATAACTTTCAACGCCTATCCCTCCAACAGATGGAAAGAACTGATACTGCCCTCGCTCTAATGCACCAACAAAGGGAAAGGACTGAAGCTCAATTGGTTGAACAAGAGCTGACAACTCTTAGTCCGGTCTCAAATGCAAGAATTGGTGCGAGGTTTGCAGCAGCTCTCCCAAGAGGTTCAAACCTTAGATGCTGATCTAAAAGGGGAGAAAACAAAAGGCAAACAAAAAGGAGAGTCAAGTAGCAGGGGAAGAGAGCAACCTAAGCAGTCTGAATCATCAAATCCAAATGAAGAGCCTATAGATGTTATTCCCATAAGGAGTGAAGTTCCTAGATCCTACAGAAGAATGCCTGATGTAACTTTAACAGGAGTTCACATACCATCAGGTAATCCTGCAATGCTAAATCGTCACCTACATAGAACTTAACCTATGGTTAAGGAGGAAGTCATATGCCCTCTTCTGGCCTCAGTCAAGAGCAGATTGAAGAGTTCTAGTGAATGACTGAAGAAGGCAGGGAAATCCACAGAAGAAGAGTGGAATATGAAAGGGCAAATCCTCTAAGGACCAAGAAAAGAGCAAGAGAAAGAAGGAACTAAGGTTTGAAAATATCTGTAATTTTCTCTTTCTCTTTATTGATGAAACTGCCATACATTGTAATATTCATTTAATCATCAATAAAATTCATGATTTTATCTAGAAATATAGTTGTTCACTGTACTATAAGACATGTTTATTTTTATAAGCATCTGCATTAGAATTGATGATATAATTCAAAACTACTAGTTTATGTCAACATCAAATAGGGGAGATTGTTAGGAATCACATGGTTTAAATTTGATATTGTGATATTAATGTATATGTGTATCAGTAACTGAATTGTAAAGTCCTTCTTGAAATACGTATGTACAAGGGCTTAGAATGGAAAAGATCAAATATATTAGGATGATCTAAGCTGAATTAAAATATCTATCTGATCAGGCATATTTGTAAGTGTTGTGAAGTCCTTTATTGAAAGTAATGTACAAAGGACTTAGAATAGAGAAGATCAAACTTGTTAGGTTGATCTTGTGTGCTGAAATAGACAGATCGTAGAGTATAACCCCAATGAAGGGTTATAGGACAGTTTGCCAACTACGCAGAGTCAAAGCATGCCATCACAGAATCTTCCAAGCAAACGTAGAGTTCTCTCGGCAGAACGCAGAGCTTCATCGGCAGAACGTAGAGTTCTCTCGGCAGAAAGCAGAGTTTCATCGATAAAACGTAGAGCTCTCTTGCAGGACGCAAAGCTCTCTAGGCAAATCGTAAAGTTCTTCCAGCAGAACGTAGAACGCTCTCAGTAGGATATAAAGCTGTCTCGATAAGACTACTCTAAGGATCGTAGAGTCAACATAGCCTATCACTCTACGATTCACAAAATTTGTCCAAACACAGAATCATAGAGTAGTCTCTACTAGTACTTTTTTAAGACTAAATCAGCACTTCTAAAGAAGATCATAAAGGCAAAGTATTGATGCTACCTTAGAAAGATGAAGATCACAGTGAACGACTGCAAGCATCAACAAGTTATGGAGCAATTCAGAAAAGTAACTCCATAAACGCATTAACGACACCACGATTAGCAAGAACGTAGAGTCATCACGTCAGTCAGGCAACCCGGATTTGAGAAAGATATTCTAGGTTGCCCATGATGGATTAATCAGTAGAATGACCTGCCCAAGATAGTTACTGCATACTAAAATAGACTAAATAAAGAATCAAGTCAGTGGGAGACAAACAACTAGGATTTGCAGATATTCAGAGCACTATCTCTACCACACTCTTGGTACAAGCTAATGGAAGTTGACTCACCCCACTACTGCAGTCAACAAGGAATAAACTATTCCAAAGTTCAACAACACATCTCAACGAAAGAATAAGATGCAACGACCTCATTTCAAGGAAAGATTTTCAAGGAACATCTACATAAGGAAGACGAATTGAAGTTTCAGATTAAGCAAGTACAACAAAAAGAAAATAATATATCTGTCAGAATGTCATTCTACAATCCGAAGGGAAACATCTTGCTTCGCTACTGAGTCCATCAGATCATATGCTTCATGCAACTCAGTAGCAACAAAACATTCACCCATTATCAAGTGAAAGGGTCAATAGTGGTGACCAACCGAAGTCAAGTCTGCTGGACTTGCTGAGTACCAAAGGGTACAAGAGATTCTAAGGCTGCGGATCTTAGTCTACAGTGTTCCAAGGCTACTGGCTTTGAAGAGTACTTTGAGTACTGGAGTTCCAAGGCTGCTGGCTTTGAAGAGTATATTGTGTACTGGAGTTCCAAGACTGCAGGTCTTGAAGGAATCTTTGTGATTCAGTTGTAACGATATCCTTAGTGGATTTGCTACTCTAGGAGTAAAACAGTGGAGTAGGAGTCTTGTGTGCTCCGAACCACTTAAAGTCTTGTCTCTCTCTCTCTCTCTCTCTTTGCATTCCATAACTGCCATAACTGCTATACCTATCATATCACTGTTATATCTTATATATTATAACCGGTGCATTTGTATAATGATTTTTATTATCTATTCCGCTATGCTTAAACTGTTAAGTCATTCTTTTGAAAACAAGTTAAAAAGTTTTAAAGAATCTATTCACCCCCCTTCTAGATATTTTTTGTGCATCTGGAAACTAACATATTCTTTATAGATAGATTCTCCTATAAGCCCTTGAAGTAGTTAGGTGTTTGCTCCATTGTGTCTGTGAACTGATTATGAAATTGAATCTTCTTAAACACAACTGGAGTTTCATTTATTTTCTTATGGTCCCTTAGCTCATTCCACCATGGCTCTAAATTTATGTTAGCTCCTATGTCACATAGAGTTTTACCGATAAAATGACTACCAATTGGGCAAAAGATTGTAAAATTACCCGGACCCTTAAACTTCAGTAGCGAAGGTACATGAGACACTATCAAAATCGGTTCATCTATATAAGAACTCAAGGCTGAATCTTCTTCAGCCTTCTTTTTTTGGTCCCCATTATTCTTCTTCTCTTTAACATCTACATCTGTTGGCACGTCCGGTTGCAGCTTTGGCGCGGGCAATCCATCAATCTCATGAACCATGTCGCCGGGCCAAATGTCTTGAGGGCGATTGTTAAAGGCGTTTACAAGTTGTCCCATCTGGTTCTCAAGATTTCGAATTGACATTTCGTGACTATTTGTCTATTCTTCAATCAAAACGATGTACTTGGAGATAAGTTCTTCCAATTTTGACATCTTTTCCTCTTCATGTGGAGCAGCTTGGATAGAGAATTCTAGTGGGTATGGTTGGCTTGGAGCAACGGTTTGGACTTGATTGTTATCGCTCCATGAAAATTTCGGTTGATTCCCCCCAATCATGATGATAATTGTTTGAATAATCATAATTGTTGGGGTAGTCGCCGAAGTTGCCACCATACTGTACTGACTCAAAACTAATGGCGTATTGGTAACTCGGATGTTTTTCAGTACAATAATCATAAATCACCGCTACACTTTGAATAGATTATGCTACTAAAGCGTCAATCTTCTTTGAAAGTGTCTTCATTCGTGCTGACAGTTCATCAAGTTCATAAATCTCTGCCATTCTTGGCTATAAGTCATTCTCGTATAAGGCCACTGATAATCATAGTTGGCCACGATGTACCTGAAAATGAAGTAAAATAGAATAGAAATAAATAAAAAAAGCATTTAAATTAAGATTAATTTGATTGAAATTAATAATGACAAAATATTAAATTAATTTTCCTGGTAACGGTGCCAAAAAACTTGTTGCCTAATTTCTTACTAGCACTTAACACACAAGTATACACGTTCGTTTGCAGTATTTAGCAAGCAAGGATATCGTTCCCATAAGGAAACATATTAATATTTATCAATTACCATTGTTTAACCAACTTAACCTTATTTAAACTACGAATGATATTCGAGAATTAAAATTAAAATTAACTATTAAAATAATCAACCACGAGAATAATGCAGATTTAAAAGCTTAAGATTACAACTTCCCTTAGTATTTCATTTAAATCAATACACTTACTATTTAATTAATTAATTACAATGAATAGTTAACCAAGAATTCTTTATAGTATTCACGCGCTTCTTCCGATAAACACATGAACAAATCCTCATAAATCCGATATTAAAGCAATAGAATTACAAAGAACACCCTAATTAATTAACTCACTATATTCCTATGTGAATTATGTTAATTAGGATTTCAAGCACAAACTCTTTCAAAGGCTGCAAAAGACATATAGATATATTCATATCCTATACGTTAATCATATTAACCTTAAAACAGATTATTTGAACAGATGCTATCATATCCAGATCTAAATCTATACTCCATCTTCCAATTTTATATAGATTATCACGTTAATTATTGATCAGACAATTAATCAATAAGCACAAGATATGATAAACGATTTAAAGGTAATCAACTTAAATTAAATTGAAAGTATCAATCTAAATTACATACTAAGTTCCGTTGCAATCTTAATTGAAAGTTTAGTTCATAGCAATAAAGAAAAACATCATCCAAATTACAAATAAAAACATCCCAGACAATTATAAAATTAAAGATAAATGGAAGGAATAAAAGAAACTGTAAAGCTGCTCCCAATCTCTCTCTTTGAATCTTCAAACTTTGTAATTCTCCTCCATATTTTCCCTTGCGTTCTCTACAAATCTCTTGTTACGTTCGATTCTGAATCCCCTCTAATTGGTCTTTTTAAAAGACTCTCATTCAAAATCCTTTTTGGCTTAGAAATCTTTTTTTTCCTAATTAATTCTCACTTTCCACGCTGGCCAAATTTGATGTTGGGCATCATTACGCTGATCATAGAACAAATTCGGGCATCATTACACTAGATAGTGGCATTGTATTCACAAAAATGCCATTTTTGAATTTTTAATACTTTTCTTCTCCCAACATGACACCCATGTCCTTCCTGCTCCATCCTACAATAAATAAACATAAAAACAAATAAAACTCTAAAAATTACTTAAAGATAACAATTATTAAGTCAATACTCGATTCGTAGATATAAAACTCACTCATCAACACTTTCATTTTTCTCAATGTTTCTCAATTTTTTCCCCTTTCTTTTTCTTTCCCATGGTCCTATAAACAAAACAAGCAGATAAACTGTTCTAAATCATGAAATCAGTATGCATAGTGTAAACCACATATAACTCAACCACTTAAGCATGTATCTCATATTCAAGTACTCATATAGCACAAATTAATTAAAATCAGTCAACTGTGGATCCCGACTTAGTTATCATCATTCATCAATTAATTAAGCATTAATCAAATTCTATCAATCAACATCAATTTCATTCTACTAGCAAAACCTTTAAAAGCCTAGTCAAATAAAATCAAATAATTTTTTTTAAAAGCAAGGCGCGCGTAATTTTTCAATTTGTCAAGCATCTTTAAAGCATAAGCATGCTAACCTAATCTAATCTATGCTAAACCTCTCCTCCACACTCAAACCTTTCATTTTTCTCAATGTAAGATAATCATGCAAAGACGAGATAACTAAGTAAAATGCAACTACAAAGTAAAAATGGATAGAAAAGCAAATCTGTAATCTTGGGTTGCATCCCAAGCAATGCATTTATTTTTTGTCGTTTGCCCGATATCAATCCTCTTAATCTATGTAATTGGATATTCATACTTCAAGTGAATTGGCAAGAGGCTCAAATTCAAAATAGGAACCTGTATAAAAGAAGATAATAATATCTTGTGAGTAGCAAGTAATTGAATGGAAAATACTGCATACTTATCTGAGATTTTTGGTAAAGAGTGTAGTGTAACCACGGTCTCCTTCAAATGTTGCGTTTGCTCAATTTCTTCTTCTTTTTTCGATTCCATGCCGTGGGTAATTGTAACCTGCAAATTCCCCTTGTTTGTTTGCTCAAAACTTTCCTCAACCTTGTGCACTATTTCCAGTATCTCTGTCTTTTACTCCTTCTTGTCCGTCTCTCTTCTTTAAATTTGGCAGTGGCTTTGGGTACTTCCAACTATTTTTCACTCCTCAAGGTAATTGCATTTACATTCTCTTGTAGATTAAAAACTTTCTAGGAGAGAACTTTCTTGAGCTTTGAGACTCTAATCTACCAATTGTGGTAGCAAGCTGACTCATCTAGTTCTTTAAATTGTGTATGGAAGCCCTTGTTTCTGCTAAAACTACTCTGTCTGGGTCATGAAAGCCTTCTTGTTGTTCACTTTGAAAAGCATTGTGCATTTGTAACCTAGTACCTCCATAACTCAAGTTGGAATGATTTCTCTATCCTAGATTGTAAGTGTTAGAGTAGGGATCACATTGATGTTGATGTTGTCCTGAGAATGTCCTCACGACATTGACTTGTTAAACAATTTCATCCTCTTACAATATTGGACAAGCATCAGTAGTATGCCCTGACATTGAACAAATTTCACACACCTTTGCAACTTGCATATTCCCTGCAGCCATCTGACGGACCATAACAGTTAAATCAAAAATTTGACGTTCAATATTACAATTGCGCACTTTATTCACCTTTTGAGGTGTGTGATCCATCCTAGTTCCATGGTGTTGTGAGTTAGATGTCATGTTTGCAATTAAGTTCCTTGCAACCTCATGTGTTTTATTAACTAGTGCTCCTCTACTTGCTACATCAATCATGCTCCTATCCATTGACAACAGTCCCTTATAGAAGTATTGAATCAAGTGTTAATCATCAATTTGGTGAGGTGGACAACTAGAACACAACTTCTTAAATCTTTCCCAATACTCATAGAGAGTCTCTCGATTGAATTGCCTGATTTCACATATCTTCTTCCTTATGTTAACCACTCTTAAACTAGGAAATCAATTTTCCAAAAATAGCCTTTGCATCTCATTCCATGATTGTATTGATCTTGAAGGAAGATAGTATAACCAGTCCTTAGCCAAATCTACTAATGAGAATGGAAAAACAATAAACTTATCTTCTCCTCTGTTACTCCTTATGGTTTCATGGTGGAATACACCACATGAAACTCCTTTAAAATGCTTGTATAAATCTTCACCTGTAAGACCACGAATAGTAGGAAAAAGGTGTATTAATCCTGATTGCAATTCAAAAGTAACATCTAAAGTAGGATATTCAATACACGATGATGGTTGATTAAAAACATGAGTAGCTAATTCTTTTAAAGTCCTCTTGTTGTTGGCAGCATCCATCTCTTCTTCTTTTGATTTATCTGTTCTCTTTATTTCTGGATCAAAACTTCAATTCAAGAGAGTGAAAGGATCGAGACATAGACTAAAATAAAAGAGAATAAAATAAAAATAAAAAAATAAAGAAAAAAAATAAAGAAAACAAAGAATAAATAAAAACAAATAACACTCCCCGACAACGACACTAAAATTTGGAAGGTGTCGTTAACACTCTAAAATTAAAACCTTACAAAATTTAGTATAACAATAAGCAATGGCCAATTCCATAGAGAGTGATGTTGTCTTATATCTATCATAGTATTTCTTAAATCAAAATAACAATAAATATAAATTATGGGGGGGGGGGAGGTTTGAATTGAGTATAACTAACTAACGTAACAGAAAAGAATTAATAAGAATACCAATGAATTAAATACTTCAATTTTTCAGTTCTGTATCGCCTTTTTAGAGTAATAGAATAATCAAGTTAATCAATATTTATCCTTCAATGAAATTAATAATCCTAGATAACTGCAATCGCTAATTATCCGAAATCTCCCATAGGTTTTAAATCTAGTGTGACAATCGCCCCCACTAGATCCTAACTATCATACAATCTCGAACTATTAGTCTAGATTTAATATAACAACAACATTAAGAATTAGAGAATTAGATTATTCCAAGCAATAATCACACAATCATGGATTATTTAACTTGCATTCTAATAATCATAGCAATACTCAAAAGCTTATCCACAATCATGTATTGCTAATTGCTACTTATGATCAAATATAATATCATTTGCTTAACCGTATATCTTAATCTAGCAGATATTATCAGTTAACTAATTTAATCCTGCAGAAACCAAATCAATTAAACCAAATAACATTCAGTCATTTAAAACAGATTATCAAGAATGAATTCCATATGAGACGGAATACATAATGATTACTCAATTAAACCATTAATTATAAATAAGGTTCAACATCCTTTATAATTGAAAATAAAGAACTTAGCTTGATATGTCTTCAATCTTGCCTCCCAAATCTAGGATTACAATTGTGTAGAAGAATGTCCCCAAAACCTGACTAGGAATAACTATTTATACTTATAGAATAAAGTCCTAAAGCCATAAGGAATAACAATCCTAATTAGAGTAGAAATTTGATAAAATTACATAGCCAAGATTCCTTTCCGCGCCAGTCACAAGCCTTTACTGGCGCAACTCGTGCTACACTTACCGAAACTTACTTAGCCCTAGCGTGCCCCATGCCAGTTCTTTTGCAATCCGGGCATACCTCGCGCCGGACCATCAGAATCTCCATTCTTTCTTTGTTCTTCTTTTCAACTCTAATTCAACTTGAAATCAAAAAACACCTTAATAAGCTTATATACACAATAAGACATGCAATAAAACTAAACATAAAAGAATCAAAATAAATGAATATTATACACTTATCAGTGACTTGAAGGAATCTGAGTGATTCAACATTGTAATAGATCTTAGCGATCTGATCTAAGTGATCATTCCAAACATCCTTAGTGGATTTTCTACTCGTAGAGTAGAAGAGTGGACTAGAAATCATTTATACTCTGAACTACTTAAAATTTGTTGTGCCATCTACATTTATATTTCTGTATTTATATTTCATATTTATTTGTGACTTATTTCTACAAGGACTAAATTTAGAACTGAGACTTTCCTTTAATCTTTAAAAGGGTTTTCAAACTAATATTCTGTTGTGCATAAGTAAATCAAATTTGCTTAATTAATTATTTGGTAATACATTCTTAAAAAATAAGTTTTAAAGATCTATTCAAACCTCTTTTCTAGATCTTCTTGTGCCTTTGAGAAACAAGTGGTATCAGAGTAGGTTCTCTAGAACTAACACTACTAGAAAATTGACCTATAGCAACGGTCGCCGACCGTCGCTATAGGCTAAAAGACCGACTCTAAAAGCTATAACGATAGTCATCGATCGTCGCCTTAACTGTCGTCGCTAAAACCTAAAGCGACGGTCATGCGTATCTATATCGATGGTCGGACCGTCGCTTCTATAGCTACGGTCATGGCCGTTGCTATAACCTTTTTATATTTAAAAAAAAGTTATTTAGTGATGCATATATTTATTGAACAAATGTAATACAGTATAAAATAAAACATAAAAAAATAAATTATGTATGTCATTTAATGTCATTCACATCACAATACAATAGTTGAATACTTTATCCTAACAGAATTTCAAACTAATATAAATTATATAACATTAACCAACAGTTGGAATTGACAATCATTTGACATGAGTTACAGGGCTTGCAGACATGCGTTTCTTAACTTCATGATGTCAAACAGTACATAAGGAAAAAGGAGTGAGGTTGATCAAGACCTGCTGAGCTCCTGTTTTTGATATTTGTTTGCACTTGAAAATATTCAAAGTGTGGGCCAAGATATGATGCAAGCTACAAATAACAATAAAAAGAGAGTAATAAATGACAAAGGATATATTTTAACACTTCAAGTGTTGATGTTACAAATTAAGAAAACACCATATAACAATGTAGGAGAAAATGATAATAGTGTATAAGATATTTGAGTAGGTATCCAAGCAGAAACATAACTATATAGCAAAGTAATGCTGATCTAGTTTAAACACCTGAAAAACCTAAAGCCATTAGCCATGAAAATTAAAAATCTATATTTTCATTATAAGTTTATAATCACCTTGTCTAAGAAGAATTGGAAATAACTGGTTACTGTCATACCTGAAGCATTACCCATGCGTTTCGTGTCTCTGAAACCAATTGTAACAGCTAAACATAGCATCATTAAGATCCAGTTGACCTCTGATATGTAGATCTGGCCATGTATCCTTGACGATGTATGGACTATTTTGACTCTAGGAAAACAGCCAAGTGAAGAACATTATTTGATTATCGAAAACGTTCCAGTAATAATTGCTTGGCTTCCCACTACTGCAGCAAGTATGGCAATCACCAGAACTGGCCATCTTAACTTCTCTGGATATTAAACATGAGAAACCTTAAGTTATGAATTAACCTCTACTCATATGCTTCATTTTAAAGAAACAAGTCAGAAATTACCTACTGGGAACAGAAACATAAAATCCTATATGGTAGTCATTTTTCATCACAAGATGACGAGATAAATAAGCAGCTTGCTCCATATATGCAAGGATCAAAGATGGATAAACAACAGTTGTGAAAGAAATCTGCAAAATAGGAAATCTATTACAAGACTGCTTTCTCATAACGATAGAATATTAACAAGAAAGAATTAAAAAGAAGGTTGCAAAAGAAAGCATTTAGCCCGAGTAATTTCTAAGAATGTCTACCACCACTAAAAGGGAAAATGTATGATTCAGGTATTGAATAAGGACACAGGTGAACATATGCTAACTGCTTCTAAGAAAACTGAATAATAAAATATTTTAGATCTTCACTATTACACTTTTATCTCAAAGAATCTTTTCCATCCTTATTAAATCTATACTTGTATGCTTTGGGGTTTGTAGATGAGTTATGGAAGTGTGTATAATATACTAAATAGGAAGTATAAATACTGTTACTAGACCAGTGAAAAAGAAGAGAAAGGAATACAAACTTGTCTGCTAAATAGTTACTTATATAGAGCTGAAACACAGAATGTAGTAAACAAGAGATAATGCAAAATAAATGAAAGATTCTGGCAAGATTTAAGCAAGATGAAAAATTATTGCAATTTTAATTACAGGGGATCATTGTGTGAGCATGTGCAAACTCATATACACATATCCATGTGTGAGATGTACTACTTTTATGATGTGAACTGGGAAATTCATATCATGTGTTTATCTCAATGCAACCAGGAATCATGTTTATCAAATTGTCAGCTAGGGAATCTTGTAATCCAGCCTCCCCCTTTCTCCCTCATATAAGAAAAAAGAACCACCAAAATACAGCTTCACTGCTAGCAAGTAGACTAAACAAAGTAAAAAAAATGTAGTAATTAACAATCTGGAATAAATAATACAAAATTCAGTCCCATAGATGTCAAAAACTGAAAAACTATCATTATAATGGCAGCAAAATATAATATAAATAAATTGTTATGGCATAAAGATAATTTCTAAACTTGTGTTGCCACCCAATTTCTCAATTTGGCTAGTTATAATGTTGAAATAACCTGCTCAGCCCAAGCTTCATTTCTAGAACCAAAACATTTATCACATAAAGATAATATTTGAACTATATCATATTACAAGTAGTTCCAAACTAGAAAGGGACCAAATGTAGTACCTTTATTGACAATTACGTAAAGTGTCCCAAATCAGCGAACATAGCTTTTGAACCTGAAAGAAAAATTATGTCTCAGGAAATCGGGGGGGGGGGGGGGGGGGGGGGGGGGGGGGGGGGGGGGGGGGGAGGAAATCGAGGGATAAAGTATTGGATTTAGTATCTAAAAGATCACCACATATATAGTAACTTGCCTGTTATAATCCGCCCAAGGACATCCACCCTCCTCTTTAGGTTTTCTTCAGAAGTCGGAACATGTAATTGTAGGGTTTCCGACAGATAAAGGTAGCGGAATTAAAATTTTTTAAAACTATTTCGAAACCCTAAAACAAGATCCATGCGAAAAACAAATTAATTCAGAGGTTTAGATTTGCTTTACCGATAATCCGAGCTTGAATGCAATGATGAAATTCTGGAACGGCTTCGAATCTCCAACGCAATCCAACGGAACTGCATCTCTACGGTATCCACACGATCTGCAGCAAAGAGAACTCCGGTACTAGCCGACAAGATCTGGATTTTCTCAAGTGTTGCTCTCAACTCTCTTTTCTAAAACGGTTAGGGTTTTTTTTTCTTTTAGTTTCACGTAAACAAGACTGCTGATATATCTGATATATATAGCGTCCAAAAAGTTAAGCAAAACCCTAATCCTATTAGAAAAGTAAAATCCGAATTTATATATATATATATATATATATATATATATATACAAATCATCCTGTTAATTTAAATTCGTAATTTAAATACTATCAATCATATTGACATATTTAAATCCTTACAATTTAAATTAATTCTCTTTTGATTACGTTCTAAGTGTGTGACCTTATAGGTTATTATTATATTGGCAATAATTTTAAAATCATATTATAAAATTATAAACAGTGAGTGACATCTAGTAATGCATCACTGCTACCCAAATAATAATAAGATCGATGATTCGATGCAACCTTTTCGTGACCAATGTTTCAATGTAATTTAATCCTTTTAACCTTGACATCCTAGATTAAACTCGAGCTATGGAATGTGTCATACTCTTCATAATTTAATCTGAGTTTTTCTTGATCAATGAGTAGACTATATGAAACAAATCACTATTTGAGCATGACCATGCATTTCATAGTCCTACTCAATCAAGAGGCCTATGGATATCACCCCTAATATATAGGAGGGTTAAATTTCATCTAGATCACTTATATTATTCACACGATTCATGATGTACCCAATAATCACCTTTATTGTCCACCCTATTAAAGGTGACATTTGATGATATCAAAGTACATAAATTCCCGTATAGTAATATAGTGATTTCAAGTCGGAGGACCATTACATCATTGTCACTATGAGAATTGCTTATGACACTTTGCATAATGCTCCACGTAGAATTCTCATGATGGGTCTGTCCAGTACATTGTTCTCTAACATGTACCTATGCATTGACTCAATATCTCATATATATATTAATGACCAATGAGATTTGGTCATCAGTCAATCCACATACTAGTCTCAATGTATCATTGTTGTCCCATTCTCAATGATACTCGACTAGGGACATTTAAGAGTAATGATACTTATTGTAATTATATAATCTCATGTTCAAGTCACATACTTGAAGTTATATAATTTGTATCATTATTCTAAGGACTTTTATTATGCTAACATTTATATAACACAGTAAATGAAACCACAATAAAATAATTCATTTATTCAATTAAATATCAAAAGAAATGTTAAGCAATTACATTAAATAATTGGCCTCTAGGGCATAAACTCTAACAGTAATATGGAGAGAGTGCTTGGTAAATGGTAAACATGAGGATTCCAGTGGAAGATGTTATATAAATCAATACCACTGCTGCACAAAAGCCATGTAATAAACAAGCAAACAAGAATCCAACCCTGTTGGTGCCATAATGTTGAAGGGCAAACAAGCCAATCAGGTCCAATTGGATTATAACCAAGTTCCAACTGAGTGTGTGTGAGAGTGAGAGAGAGCACTCAGATTTTATTTTTCAGACATAAAAAGAAAGTGGTAGAAATAAAAGATAGAGATAAAGGATTAACAAATCTGATTAGAGTATTATCTGTCAAAACTTTGGCTATGTCACCGACCCCCTTACCATGGATGTCATTTGCGCTCTGTAATCCTCACCATCCTGGCAGAAGTGGTTAGTCTAATATTGTTTTTGATAATTAACTGTTTCAATGAGGATGAATACAAAGAAGCATTCTGTTCATACCAGATTTAGTCTTGTTATTGTGTGGTTCTCCTTCAAAGCCTCTACTATTTTTCCAACTCCCTGAATTACATTCCAGGAGTTAGAAATATAATAAACAATGATAGCAGGAGCCAGGAATACATCAGCTTGAGAAGAGGTTTATGTCTAAGGCCAAAGTTGACCTTCAAAGTAGGTCAACTATATCTAATACATGGATCACCACATTCATTCATTTTCCTGTCTGAGAATCTACAAACAGAACAAATATCAAATTGCTGGACACAGGTAATTTCATATACCTTGTAGGTATTACGATTTGTCTTTTTTTGTTTTGTTTAGCGAAGCAATCAAAACAATAAAGTCAATGTTACATAATCCAAGAGTCTACATAATAACAAACCTTCCAGCAAGTAAAATAGAAAGAGATGATACAAGTGCAAAAGAGACATGTACCCTCAATGATTTGTTGCCCCCAGCCATTTAGCCAGAGCAGAAGCACCTAAAGCACCACCATAGTTTCCACTTAAATATGAATAAAACAATAATAAATTACCAAGGAAAAAAGAAAAGAAATGAGTTAATATATAGTCTGCATGTCCCTTGAAGTTGCAACTAAGTTATAAATCTATAATTATAATACCCAAGAACTGGTTGGTTAATGTACAATAGTCCGGTGAAGCTTAGTGAACAATAAAATCCCACTGAGACAACAAGAGTAGGAATTAATTCTTATACTTTGGATTGCCTTCCGACGCTTATTCATAGTGCAAGACGATCGGGAAGCATTGCCAAAATAAACCAAACAGAGCAAAGCACTCACACAATTATACTGTGTTTGGTTCCCATTCCTTAGCATGTATGGAATGGAATGACTTAAGGAATGAAATGACTTAAGGAATGGAATGAGAATGGGAATGGAATGGTCATTCTCATTTTTATGTTTGGTTTGTTCATTCATTCCGTCAGTAATAGAATCACCATTCTACTTTAGGTGTTTGGTTTACATGAATTACATTATGAATGGAATGTGAAATGATTTTTTTTCATTTTTTATATACTACTAACTTATAAAAATGAATGAAAAAAATAAATTAAATAGAACTAAAAGAACATCTTCACTAGAAAAATATTTTTTTATATTTTTATGCATTTAAAATTCAAATAAACACTTTCATGCATGAATTTTTTTTTAAAAAAAAAAAGCCTTGATGAACAATAATAAGGACTAATAATAAACGATAAGTTGTTTACCAACAAGTTATTTCAATAAGCCATTTGCCAATAATAAACAATAAGTTATTTACCAATAAGCTGCTTAAATAAGCTGTTTACCAATAAGTTGTTCAAATAATAAGTTGTTTATCAATAATAAGGATTAATAAGCTATTTAAATAAGTTGTTTACTAATAAGTTGTTTACCAATAATAAGCTATTTACGAATAAGTTGTTTAAATAATAAGTTGTTTACTATTAATAAACTATTTATCAATAATAAGCTATTTGAATAATTAATAAGTTGTTTACCAATAAGCTGTTTAAATAATAAGTTGTTTACTAATAAGTTGTTTAAATAATAAGCTATTTAAATAATAAGTTGGTTACCAATAAGTTGTTTGCCAATAATAACTTGTTTACTAATAAGCTGTTTAAATAATAAGTTGTTTAACAATAATAAGTTGTTTGCCAATAAGCTGTTTAAATAATCAGTTGTTTACCAATAAGTTATTTAAATAATAAGTTGTTTACCAATAAGCTGTTTACCAATAATAAGCTGTTTAAATAATAAGTTGTTTACCAATAAGCTATTTAAATAATAAGTTGTTTACCAACAAGCTGTTTAAATAAGTTGTTTACCAATAATAAGCTGTTTACCAATAATAAGTTGTTTACTAATAATAAGTTGTTTGAATAATAAGTTGTTTATCAATAATAAGTTGTTTGAATAATAAGTTGTTTAAATAAGTTGTTTACCAATAATAAGCTGTTTGAATAATAAGTTGTTTACCAATAATAAGTTGTTTATCAATAATAAATTGTTTACTAATAAGCTTATTATATTTCAGATAAGTTGTTTACCAATAATAAAATGAACGAAGTAGAAGGGAATGAAATAAACTCACCCATTAGAAAGGAATGAAAAATAATATTTCAGATAGGAATGGAATAACTAAAAGAATGGAATGCTCATTCCAACTGACTAACCAAACATGTTTTTAGTCATTCTAGAAGGAATGATCATTCCATTCCCACCAACCAAACACAGCATTAAGGTATTAGCTAATTGCTAATAAATTGTTCGTGTAATGTTTTTGTGGATTCATCCTTTAACTCCATTTAGATATACCCCAGTGAGGCATTTCATTAAGCACTATGGCATTTCGAAAACACAAAGCAACATGTGATATAATTGTTAATGTAGAGGCAGAGGTAACTGTTGAATGCTAATGAAATAACTGTTGCCAACATTGAAATCAATACACGTTTTTGCTTCAATTCACATAGCAGCATGTGATGCAATAGTTAATGTAATATAGATTATAAAGCAGAGAATGTATTTATCATGGTTTAAAGTCACCACTAATTTAACATGGTCTGGGTTCGAGTTTTGTCTATCTTCCATTTCCCATATCGAGGCATTTATCTTTTATTCGGTTATACAAATTGCAAAATATCTTGTATGTGCACTCGTTGCACCAGTTTTTAGTTTTTACATATCTGCTTCACTGGCATTAATGTTCGATGTCATTTGTAAGAACTTGATATTCACTGTTGAACGCATTTCTAACAATTTGAGCTTCTAGAGTTTCAGATGATTCAACACAGAGAAGTGATTCTAGCTTCTCTCTCATATCTCAATAATCAGACAGTAACCAATAATATATATATATATATATATATATATATAAACGTCTTGAGATGATTCTGCATCATTTACATCTTTAGTCTTTAGAAGAGGTCTTGTTAAAGAAACTTATCATAGAACAAATTATTCCATTAAAAGTTACTTACTGAAATGGAAGGTAAAATATCAACATTAAAAAAAATCTAAACTACAGCCATCTAGGAACTTTTCGAAATTAACCAGTCAACAAATAATTATACCAAGTGCTATATTCCACACCAAATTACTCAGAAACCATAAAAAACATATTATCATAAACTCAACTTAGCCACGTTATACCATCAACAACAGGGTCAAAACATATACCAACAAAAATACATGATCAAATGGTAATATTTCTAAGGCAATGAATTCACATAGTCTCACAAAAAGAAACATTGCTATATCTCTCGTCAAAGAGATACCTCGCATTTTTGCCAGGTCTCGAAAAAGTCCCCATTCCAGTATTGCTTGAAAACCCAAAATCAATGTGATTGCAATAAGCCTTCACCAATCGACTGCTAGGGTTTCGTCAATTCGAGCAGAAAATGACGATTCTAGTACGAGCGACTGATCAATGCCTAGGATTTCGCCAATCCAAGTAGAAGAGGACGAGCGGCTAATCGAGTGAGACGAGGTAACGATCGGCGAAAGAGGTAGAGGAAGAGCAACGAGAAATGAGGAGAGAGAAAGGGTTAGAGAGGAGAGAGAGGACTCGAGAGGACTGGAGAGGACTGAGCTTGCTAGTGAGGAAGACGATGCAGAAATGATTTGCAACTCTGTTTATGAGTTTTGGAGCTAAAGGAAAAGAAAAAAAATAAAAAATTTAAAATTTTTCTTTTTTTGCATTTTTAAATTCTAATGAAAAGAAAAGATAAATATTATTTTTATAAATTTACTCTTCTATTAGTTATAATCATTCAACCATGAATAAAAATATACGAAATAAATTTAATCAAATTGGGGGCATGGGTAGCAAAATAGAGTGTTTTAGAATTTATGGCAAGTATACAGTTAAAATTGACGGCATGCATATTAAAATCAAGAACTTTTGAGATTCATTTAAGTTGTTATAAATATGTAGTTATAGTAAAACATATTAAAAGCAATTACGATTTTGAAAAAGTCTAAAATTGAAACATGGTATTGAAGTGAACAAATTACAATTTAAAAACAATGCTCATCAATTAGTATTATATAATGCAATTAATACGAAAACAAATCAAGAAAATTATGCAAAATATCTCAAATCCAACAATTGTATTCTAATATAAACAAACATACAAACAAAATAGTCTTTCATAAAAGCTATTCATCCTCTTCCATAAACTCTGAAGTTCTTAAGCCCACAAAATACAAAATATCACATTTGAAGTTCTAACTGAAGCAATCATCTACTTCACATAACTTCTTTCCGCATGAGTTTTCAGCTTCCTCAAACAATTTCCTTTTCCCGAGCACTTGGTTTTCCCAAAACAATGGCTCTGAAACTTCATCCATGCTAATTGGTATCGCATCCAGGAAACTCAAGTCAAATATATAATCATCCATGCTAATAGGCATAACATCCAAGAAACTAAAGTCAAATATATTATGCAAGCCTATTTTGTTCTGATTAATTTATTTCTCTATATTACCAAAATAAATACAAACAAATTAAGGACATGAGTTGTAATTTAAAATTTATTATATTGAAAGTTGAGGATAATATGAGAATTATAAAACTATTACTTATTCCAATTTCTTTTCGGTCCAAATCAGGCCAATTTTAGACGAAAAACTTTGGCAGAAAAAGTGGCCAAGTTTTTAATCCATTTCTTTTCTTTTCCGTTTATTAAAAAACTTAGAAACATAAGAATTAGAAAGAAAACTTAAATTTTCCGTCCATTTTTTTTCTTTTCTATCAATTTTAAAACTTAGAAACAGAGTGTTGGGGAAAAAATGGGAGCGAAATGAGAAGAAATGATTTGGGAAAAAATGGGAGGGTTTTGTGCTCCTAAACTAGCTATAACGACGGCCAACTCACGACCCTCGCTAAAAGGCCTAAAAAACCCTCTATACCGACGGCCAGACTATGACCCTCGTAATATGCTATCTATAGAGATACATACCGACGGTCAGCCTATGACAGTCGCTAAAGCTCGTCGTTATAAGTTAAATTTCTAGTAGTGTAAGCTTAAATTGCTTGAGTTGATATGTGACACTAAATAAAACTAGTTCTAAACTTGGTGGTGGAAATAAACCACCCCTTTGCAATAGAGATAAATTTGCTAACTAGAAGGTTCGCATGTAGGCGTATATGGATGATATAGATGAAGATTTATTTGACATAGTAATCAGTGGCCTCTATGTCCCAATGAAGCTCTCTCCAACAGTAGATGATCCAAACAAAGTCGTTGTCAAGCAAAAAGTTGAATGGACAGACATGGAGAAGAAGATGGTGCAGCTAGATAAAAGGGCTAAGAACATCCTATTCATGGAAAATATTGTTAACTGCACAACAGCCAATGAGGTTTGGGAAGCCCTGCTACTCATACACGAAGGTACTGAAGAAGTCATGGAGAATAAGCAATCCTTGCTCACCTAGCAGTACGGAATATTTTCTCATCAGCTTAGATAGAACATAACTACTACCTACGAGAGATTTAATGTGCTGCTCAACTCTCTTAGAGTGTATGGGAAGGACCTTAACATTAAGTTCATGAGAGCTCTTCTTAGCAAGTGAGATGCCAAAACCATTACTATTCTAGAGTCCAAGAATCTGCTCGAGATGATAGTGCAGAAGTTATGGTAATCTTTTTACCTACGAGCTGGAGTTAAACCAGAGGGCAGAGACAATTTCAGAAGGAAAGAAGAAAGAGAAAAGAGTTTCTCTCAAAGCATTAAAAGCAGCCTCCAAAGCCCTAGTTATAGTAGAGTCTTCTGATAATGATGATGATGAAGACATCGCGTTGTTAGCCAGGAGATTGAGAAAATTTATGTGAAAAGACAGAAGCATTAGACCAAAAAAGTACTTCAACAACAACAAAAGCAGCAACAACCGTGATTAAGATAAGGACATGTGCTACAACTGTAAGAAGACATGTCACTATATTGCGGAGTGCATTAAGCCCCTACGAGAAGAGCTAAAAAGGGACATGAAGAAATCAACCCTAAAAAAGGAATCCAAGGGCTATAAGAAATTTCAGAAGAAAAAGGACAAGGGTCTAATTGCTGAAGGATCATGGAGTGACTTAGAGAATGATTCAAGCTCCGAGTCAAGCGAAGTCGAAGGACCTCAAGTGGCCAACCTATGTTTGATGGCCATCAAAGCAGATGCTGGCAACACCACTGTTCGTCAAGAAATTGACATTAGTAAAGTATTTAATTTTAACTCTTCTGATGTAGATATCAACGATTTAAGAACTGCATTGTATGATATTACTTTAGATCTGCATCAATATATGAAATGGTTCAGGGTTCTATCAAAGGACCATTCTCTCCTTTATGAGGAGAAATAAAAAGTTCAAGTAGAACTATAAACAACTCTATAAAGTGCTGCCTCTCTCTAACCTTGAGGCAGAGAATGAGAAATTGAGACAAATAACTGAACGTAGTGTATAGAGAGAGTATCCTAACCTCTAAGATAGAGGAGCTCAAGAAGAAAATCTCTGTGTGGAATCGGTCTTCAATGTCTATGGACTCCCTGATAACGAGTCAAGGAGCAGTCTTTGATAGATTAGGTTTGGGTTTTAGGGATTCTTCCTCAAATTCAAGTGTGGATAAATCGATAGAGATTAACAACAATAATGCTTCTTCCTCCCATAGAGGCATTGTGTTTGTGAAATCCAAAGAGGTCGCTGAACCTATTAATCCTAACTATCCAATTTATACGGATCAAACATTGTTCCTAAGAATAATAGATCACATACTGGCCTTGGATTTATGAAATTGCAAAGTAAGCTAAATTCTACGATCAAGCTTCAAAGGGTCGTAGAGTCAAGAAAAACTAACTCTACAAACTAACCAGGCTTGAAACGTATAGTTGACTTTTACTCTACGAAACCACAAAATCGTAGAGCAATATGGAAGCAGAAGGAGTTTCAGCCAAGAAGAAAGGCTAGTAATAGCTATGATCCACGTTTCCTTGATGAGAAGGAATTCGCGCACACACTCATATATGTGTAGACACCCAAAATTTTTCCCTAAGGCCAAGGTATCTAAACTAAGATTAGGAATTTCAAAACAAGTATTTAGAGCCCCCATGTTGACCTCCAAGCAACAAACTACGTAAGACAAGACAAATGACTAGAAGACATTTGCAAAAGGATGGTTTTTTGGCCTTTTTCTATCTTTATGAATTCAAAATTGATCAAGCTTAATTCCATTGTATAGCTCTAGGAAAGAGCTTTCCGGATTGGTATGGCACGGTTGTTAACTCTTCTCCTATTGAAAGTTATGGATGTTTCAGCGTGCAGCATGAAAAATAAACTTCACAACACGAAAACCGGGACAAGTGGGCTCTACCCTAGGCCAGCCACAGGCGGACCTGCAGCAGGCCTATGTGCCTATATAAGGCAATTGTTTTGCTAATTTTTGGAAAAAAGAAGGCATTTTAGATAGAGAATAGGTGTTATCTAGAGAGAGAAATAGAGGATGAGAGAGAAAAACTTCTTTAAATCCAATCTAGATTTAGTTTTTTTAATCAAATCTCTGCTAATTTAGAGTCAAGTCTTCCATTTCTAAGCTCAAGGAGGAAGAATCCATCACTCCCAAGGTGAAAGATCTCACCTTTATGTAAATCTGTCATATATCTAGCTTAGATCTTGTTCATTATGGATGGTTAGAGAGGATTTCTCATGAATGGAATTTCCTCCTAACTAGTTGATGATATCCTTTTGGTAATTTATTGAATTTGACTTTGATTTAACTCCTTTTTATTGGTTATTTTGTTTTAGAGTTGTTTTATATTAATTTCTAGGTCACCTAAATATCCTAGATTTATATCTGGTGGTGAAGGGATCCCACCTTTTGGCCGACTAGGAATTCTCATGAATAGAATATCTTTACAGCCAATATGGGATATATTTCTAATTAGATCTCGATTGCGTTATTTTTTTAGATCTATGAGATCTTAGATATATAGATCTCATTTCCTAAATTATATGTTCTTTCAATAGATCTCGTCAATACATAATAGTCCCTCACAATATTATTGTTTCGTTGTGTGATATATCAATTTAGGGTTTATGGGAATCTTTTCTAAACTCTAAACTCCGTTTATAGATCTCGATGTATTGTTTATTTTTGATTCCGAATCATGTGATCCTAGGAATGAAGTCAAGGCTCTTAAACACCGTGTTTAATGGGAATTAATGGTATTTCGATAATGGACATAATTAACGGTTGTAATATTTGTAATTCGATCATTGTAAATATAATTCGGGCCTTAAAACGACATCGAGGGTTTCATCCCATGATGATTGGATTTAAGGCCTCTTGATAGTGGATTTTATTATTATAAGGTGCTTGAGAATATTTAGATGGCTTACATGCCCACGGGTAGCTCCAACCTTATTTTTGATGCTTGATTTACCTTTTAACACATGAAAACAATTTTCGAACAAAATGACAAAGATTTTGTAAAATTGAATCAACCTAGGTTATTAGATTAATTCTAGGCTAAAATTAAATGCAATAGAGAACTTTGATTCCTATTTGACGAAGGGTTTGAAATAATGTTTTCTCTAAAATGTCACCTAAAAAGTTTTATCAAATGAAAGCTAAAACGAAATTTTTTCTTCAAAACAAATCCTTCGTACATAGGTTGAAAGAGGCTCAAAGCTGCTTTTAAAATAATGCACCCACCACAATTTGACCTTAGGAGATGACCTCTAGGGTATTTACGATTTGACTTGAATCTAGGAGACGATACCCTAGATTTCCTTAACGACATAATTCATATAGGCACAACACACATACACACACTTCGCAAGATTTTTTTTAAGGAAAACATTAGGAAAAAGGTAACCGTGTCTTCACAGAACTCGGAGGGTGCCTAACATCTTCTCCTCGCTTAAGCAAGCCCCCAAACTCTATGAATCTTTATTGCGGACCAATTTTTTGGAGTCACATTAGGCAATCTCGATTGTTAAAACTTAAAAATCCGGATGAGTTGGTACATCAATTTAAATCTTTATCAACTAACGACTCTGTTTAATTGGCCCTTCATTAAAATCAAACTTTCAAAATCTCCTCGATATTTATGTCGATTTTTTTTCCAAAAATAATCACCCTTAAGAAAATAGTCAAAGCGCAAAAGATAAATAAATATAAAAATAAAATAAAAGATAAAAAGAGAATAAAATAGAAAAGGAGGAAAAAATCCCAGTGTCGATAACATGCACCATATTGAATGTTATACATGTCATAAATATGGCCATGTAGCTGTGTTATGTTATTTTAATGATTATCATCTAACATATTATCGACCTAAAATTAATTAAATTTGGATCCCCAAGGGTACTAATAAGTTAGGACCCAAGCAAGTTTGGGTACCAAAATAAAGGTTGATTTTCATTGTAGGTACAGAGCTCCACTAACTCAATCTGGTATGATAGTGGATGCTCAAGGTATATGACCGATAACAAGGCTCTCGTGTAGAACTTAAAAGAGAAAGATGGTCATGCAGTTGTCTTTGAAGACAACAATTATGGGAAGACTCGTGGATATGACTCAATTGGGAATGGAGCGGTATCGTTTAGTAAGGTAGCATATGTTGAAGGATTGAAGCACAATGTGCTAAGCATCAACTTGTGCGAGAAAGGGCATCAGGTCATCTTCCTTAACAACTAGTATCAAGTTCGAGACCTGGAATCTAACTCCTTGAAGCTGACTGGAACTAGAAAAGACAACATATATTTGGTTAATCTCTCATAGTTAATTACAACATAAACAACCTTCTTCTTCGCTAAAACATCATAAGATGTCAGCTAGCTGTGACATCATAGATTAGCCCACCTGAACTTTAAAAGCATGTCAAAGCTTGCCTCCAAAGACCTAGTCTCAGGCTTGCTAAAGTTAAGTTTTGTCAAAGAAAGACCATGCAAAGCCTGTCTGCTTGGAAAGTAAATGAGGAGCTCATTCAAAAGTAAGGCAGTTAACTCCAATGATAAGCCACTACAACTGCAACACATGGATCTCTTTGGGCCTCTCCCAACTGTGAGCCTTGAAGGAAAAAGGTACTCACTAGTGATAGTATATGACTACACCAGATTCACATGGGTATTCTTCCTAATCTCTAAGGATGAAACTAGCTCTCAACTAGTCAAGTTATTCAAGTTGGTCGAGAATGAGAAGGGCAAGGAGATTAAAGTAATAAGGAGTGATCATGAAAGGGAATTCGATTCTTTGAGATAGATAAGTTCTGTGAAGATAATGACATTCATCATAATTTCTCAGCTCCAAGAACTCCACAACAAAATGGAGTAACTGAGAGGAAGAATATAACTCTAATTGAGGCAGGAAGAACACTTCTAGCAGCGGCCTGTCTCCTTAAATACTTCTGGTCTGAAGTTGTCAATACTGCATACTACACTCATAATAGATCACTAATACACTCTATGCTCAAGAAGACTCCCTACGAATTATAGAGAGGAAGAAAGCCAAACATTAATTATTTTTATGTCTTTGGTTGTGCATGTTATATCCTCAACAACGGGAAGAGATACTTGACCAAATTCTAGTCCGAGTCAGATGAAAGGATATTTCTTGGATACTCTATGGACATCAAAGCCTAGAGAGTGTTCAACAAGAAATTGTTGAGCATTAAAGTGACAATCCATATTACCTTCGATGAATCTGACTTAGGTGAACCAAGAAACGTTATATCGTTTAATTCGATCGTAGAGTAGGACCCAGCGATTGCAGAGCAGGAACTTTACGATCGAAGATGCTGAAGCCGTAGAGCCAGACCCAATGATTGTAGTACTAGAGAAGGAGAACGTAAAGTCCATTATTCTAAAGATGAAGACTCTATGAATTGAAGATGCTGCAGAACATGAACCAAATCTTGAGGAGCTTAGATAAGAAGACACAAGGACAGATGTTCCAACTGAAAGTAAATGGGCAAGAGATCACACACAAGAACTTATTATTGGGGATCCAAATGCAAGGATAAGGACAAGGTCAGCTACTCAGAATGAATGCTTGTTCCTAAGCTTTCTCTCTCAGATGGAGCCCAAAACCAGAAGATCATCCAGTTGTCAGCACCCAATGAGTATTCAGAAATAAGATGGATGAAGATGATGTGATCATAAAGAACAAAGCAAGGTTAATGGCCAAAGGATACTCATAGGAAGAAAGGACCTTTGCTTATGCGGTCCACATGAAGTTCAAAGTCTTCTAAATGAATGTCAAGAGTACATTTCTAAATAGAGAACTTCAAGAAAAGATTTATGTTGAACAACCTCCAAGTTTGTCAATCCAACCTTTTCTGATTATGTTTACAAGTTAGATAAAGCGTTTTATGATTTAAAGCAAGTACCTAGGGCATGGTATGAAACACTAACTAATTTTCTTATTGAAAAATGATTCATTAGAGGTAGGATAGACACCACACTATTTCTTAGGAAGCACAAAGATAAAACTCTATTAGTACAGATTTATATAGATGATATTATTTTTTGTTTATTGACGAAAAATTATGTGAGAGATTTGCCAAGCTTATGCAAAGCAAGTTTGAAATGGGCATAATGGGTGAGCTAAACTTCTTTCTTAGATTCTAATTGAAGAAAATTGATGAGGGAATATTCATCAAGCAAGCCAAGTATATCAAGGATCTACTTAAGAAGTATGACATGGAATCAACCACTCTCATGAAAACTCCTATGGCTTCTACAACCAATCTTGACAAGGATGAAAATGGTAAATGTATTGATATAACTCAATACAAAGGTATGATTGGATCTTTCTTGTACTTAACAGCTAGTAGGCCAGATATTGTGTTTGATACTTATATTTGTGCTAGATTTCAAGATAACCCTAAGAAATCTCATTTAATTATTATAAAAAAGATTTTCAGGTATCTCAAAGGCACTCCATATTTGGGACTGTGGTATTCCAAGGATTTCCCTTATGTATTATGTTATGTTTTGTAATAGTCTTAGTTTCGAGACTTGGGACAAGATTATTTATGTTATATTAATGTAAATATGTCCTTTATTCCGCTATAAGTTATCGATAGTTTGATGCTTGTGTTAAAAAGTGATGAACCAAGTTCGTGGCTCAGGTGACGCGAATTTGGGGGTGTCACAATATACTCATACGGATATATCTTACTCCTTAAACCCTCAAAGTTTCAATCTTACCCTTGCTCTTTTATCATTAAATCAGAGTAATAAGGATGGTGCTGAAGCCCTCATGGAGCAGATTCTAGAAAGAGTCTCAGTAGTGCCGTCAAAAGCCCAAATGGAGAGAATGTTAGACATAATTTCTGATGAATGCGTAGAAGGCATTCAAGAAACGGGAACTAGGATTCAAAAGGGCTTAGCTCATATTACTGAGACTGCCTCCAAAATTCCAGGAGAAGTATCTAAGGAGTTCGACAAAAAGGTTGAAAGATATAGTTAAAACTGTATATGACAATCTTAATAAAAGGGACGAGATCTTCTTTAAATAAATTGTCGATCGCAAAGCTGTTGTTTTCTTTCTTCAAAACACAAATGTAGAATCAATGAAAATTTTCTCTGAAAAGGTGTTCTCCCTTAGCTCCTCGCTATCCGACTTCAAAGGCATGATAATGCAATCGATGGAAAGAACAGACAATGTCATGGCCCTTGTTCATCATTAATGCGAACAAGCCGATGACAGATAGCAAGAAAACACAGATGACATTGCCATGTCCAGAAACCAAATGCAGGAGCTTGTTAATGTTGTCAGACAGCTCTCAGAAGAAGTAAATGCCTTACATCAAGAAAGGGAAGCTGGCAAAAGGGGGAGAAAGTAGGGGATATGAGGCGTACTCAATCGCAGTCTTCAATTCAACTTCTTCCTTCCTCTAGAACACCTCACGCACTTCCTCTAGTCATGGATTCCTCGTCTTCAAGGCCTAAATCTTTGAATATAGTGACTCCCTCTGGCTCACGACTTCCGCCTGGTAACTCCATGTTTATCAATAGAAATCTTCAGGGGATTCACATTGAAGGAGAAGAAAGATTTAATATGCCTAATTTTGGCCCAAGGGATTCAATAGAGGAAATGTAGAAAAGAGATATTGAAGCTAGAGAGATATAAAGAAGGCTGGTTGAAGCTGATAAGATAGATCCTCCTAAGTTTAAGAGGGGGAGAAGATAGGCAAATAAAGAGGTATATAATGTATAAGTGATTCATTGTATTTTTTTGGTTGTAAATTTTCATACTCTGTACAATATTTTGAATAGATCAATAAATTCATTCTTTTGCTCTAGCAATATAGTTACTCACTATATTTTAGTCATGTTTACTTTTAAAGTATTTTGTATCATAGAATTAATGAATGCTCTGAACTATTGGTTTTATCATCATCAAAATAGGGAGAGATTGTTAGGAACTGTATGTTTAATTTGATGATAATGAGATAATATTAATGTATTTTGTATTAGTAGCTTTTGTAAAGTTCTTAAATGAGAATATGATATACAAGGATTTAGAATAGAAGATTAAACGTATTAGGTTGATCTATTGAGCTGATCAAATGTATAGATGATAGGAATGAATCGACCGTATAGTCAGATTGAATGATCGCTACTCTGTCAAATCGTAAAGTTTATTGAAGATCGTATAGTTAGTCAAACTATTGTAGAGCATTCAGTGTAAGATCGCAGAGTCTGCCAGGAGTTTGTAAAGTTAAATCAAGATCGTAGAGATCGTAGCGTTCACTCTAAGATCATAAAGTGAAGCAAAGATCGTAAAGCAGATCGTAAAATGTCTCTCAATTTGTAGAGCAAGTCGATCGTAGAGTTTAGAACGTTGAGTGATTTAAGCCAAAAACTTTACGATCTTCATGAAACTTTATGATTAATCAAAGTTGTAGAGTATGTTAGGTCTAACATGGGGCTGACATTGAGGAGCCTTACAGAGTGAAGAAACCGAGATGTTTGCCGATCATTCGAAGTTCAAATTAAAGATCAGATCGAGTTGTGTCTAACAACTAGTTTGGGGATGTGACATCACCAACGTGGTAGGTGCTGCAGCAATCAGAAGTGACCTATAAGAGCCGAAAGTAAGTTAACACATCTTCCTTGAAAGTCAATATCAAAGATCTTATAGGATCAGAGCATTAAATGCACAACGACAACTTTTCAACGGAAAAATCTTGAGGCTATCTATAAAAGGGCATGAAGATTCAACCAAATAGTATGAATCACGAACATCAAATTGAACTTCTGCCCAAGTCTTAAGAAAGATTTACTCTATGAATTCAAGAACAACTTGTTTTGTTACTTAGTCCTTTAGAAGTTGTGCTCAATGTAATTTAGTAGCAACTTAGAAATAACCTTTCTCTTAGTGATTCGTTGGTCTTAGTGACCTATCTATTACTGAGTCTAAGTGACTTGAAGAAGTCTAAGTGACCTGGTCTTAGTGACCCTCTGCCAAGTCTGTGTGAGTTGAAGGAATCTGAGTGATTCAATATTGTAATAAATCTTACTGATCTGATCTAAGTGATCATCGCCATTATCCTTAGTAGATTTCTTACTCGTAGATTATAAGAGTGGATTAGGACTCATTTATACTCCGAACGGCTTAAAATTTGTTGTCATATACTTTCCTGCATTTACATTTCTGTATTTATATTCCATACTTGTTTGTGACTTATTTCTACAAGGACTAAATTCAGAACTGAGATTTTTCTTTAATCTTTAAAGGGGTTTTCAAACTAATATTCCGCTGTGCATAAGTAAATCAAATTTGCTTAATTAATCATCTGGCAATACATCTTTAAAAAGAAAATTTTTTAAAAATCTATTCAAACCCCTCTTTCTAGATCTTCTCGTGCCTTTGGGAAGCAACAACCCCAACAACAATATTTTTACTCTGACAACATCAGTCGCCAAAATAAGAAAATCAATAGTCTCATTTAGTAATTGAGCACCACTTACGAGATAGGCACCATATTTGTACAAGCAAGACCACACTACAAAATTAGAGAAGCAAGTCGAATACAAACTTGCTTCCTATGGTGTCCATATGAATATTTATTCATATATTTAATTACGACTTTTAGTTATAAATAAATACAAATAAATAATAACTTGAGGTTAAAATTAATTTGTATACATGTCGATTTAATAGGATCCGATTTTAAAACCTATAGGTTAGAGAAGAGTATGGGATTTGGGCACCCAACCCTATCCCAGACGTATTTGGATTTTCTTATCTCACATTGTTAAAATAAGACACAAAAACGTATATATTAAAAAAATGCATTATCTATTCATTTATTTATAGACACCTTTACTACGAAAAGTAGAGTTAATTTGGATCCTTGCCATTAATTATGAAATTTTTTTATGATTATTTAAACCAATAAACCGTTTCAAACTTAAAATATGACTTTTGTTTCAGTAGTGTAATTATCAAATTCTAAAAAGTCAATTCAAATATTTTCAATATTTTTCAAACATTTATTAAAAATTAAATTGCGAATCTTATTTTCAATAATGTCATTAATTGCACATTTAAAACCACACGCAATGAGATTTTATTTTCGTGTATAAAACTATACCAATTATCTTAAACTTTCAATCGTTGAAAGAAAATATCAGTCATTGTCTAGATTTTAGTTCAATTTAGCGACTCTTTGTTACCCTGCTTGATCTCTCTAATATTATAGTCGATTGATTTCGCTTCTATTTCAAACCTTTTCCGTCTACTCAAAACAAGTAAGTTATTCTCTCTTTTCCTAATTTTTTTTTTTGCGATTCTTAATTTAATTTCCTTTTTTTGCTAGCGGATGTGGATCCACATATATATATATAGAGAGAGAGGGGGGGGGGGGGAGAGAGAGAGAAATGATTAAGAGCATACCCCTTATATGACATATCAAGCATACCCCCTTTAGCGACGGATCGGACGACGATTTGGTCCGTCGACATAGGTTCGGTCCGTCGTTATAATTTTTAGCGACCGACAACATATAGTGACGGATCGAACCTATGACGACGGACCGAATCGTCACCCGGTCCGTCGCTAAAGGGGGTATGCTTGATACGTTAAATAAGGGAGTATGTTCTTGATATATATATATATATATATATATATATATAGTGAAGCTTTCTAAAGCGAACCTTAACAAGCCAACTAAAGACGAACCGTCGTCTTTGGTGTTTATGGCGACGATTCGACCCGTCGTCGTATCTATGCAATCTTTGGCGACGGGTCGAATCGTCGCCATAGACACCAAAGACGACGGTTCGTCTTTAGTTCATTTTTTAAGAGTTCGCTTTTAAAAATTTTCCTATATATATATATATATGCTCCAATTAGAAAGGATGGATCTAGCGGAGGGCAACCCTAATAATATCTTTTATACTAACTTTTTATTTGCGATTTCTTAATTAGAAAGTGCACACAAATATATTTATTCGTTATCATAAATTTTCAAAAATCTTTTAATTCTCCCACTATTTTCTCAATTTTTTTAAAAAAGGGCCTCACTGTTTTAAAATTTTCTTTAAATTCCTTGTAAATTTAGAATTCTTAAAGAAACACCCCCACAAAATCTTCAAATTACTTACATGCCACCACAATATTAGAAAATGTCACCACATTATGTATATAGGTATCTATTGTTAATACATATATAGGTGACATGTATACCTCTAAAATTAATGGAGTATTCTTGCTTTGAAAATCAATACATAAAGCTTGAATTTTGTAACCCTTGTGCGTAGTGTTCTTGCTAACAAACTTTGTGTATCTTTGACCAATAAATCTAGATGTATTCAAAAGTCATTATTGCTTTGGTTAAAGTACATAAGTACTTGCATCCTAAATTTTCAAATCAAAAGGAGGTAAATCACGCTAAAAATCATCAAATTTTTATTTTTTACTTTTTTTAACAATCAACTATTTGTTTTTCCATTTTAAATCATAAACTCACAAGAGAGATCTCGTTTAATTTTCCCAAAAACGTTATATATCGCGAGTTGAACGTTACTAAATTTTTAGCGGTCAACCATGGTCAAATAATGACACTTGAAATTTTTAGGAAAAACATAATCTCTCTTATGAGTTTAACATTTAAATTGTAAAAAAAATAAATAGTTAGATTGTTAAAATTAGCAAAAATGTGAAACTTGATTTATTTTTTGCGTCCTTTATCCACCAAAATAATAAATGTTTGCATATATTAAGAATTGTGAATGATAATTTGTTTGCATATATTTAATCTGTATTTTGTAGTAACCATGGAATTCAACAAAGAAGAAGCCGCCAGGGCCAAAGAAATCGCCGAGAAAATGATGCAAAACGAGGACTATCAAGGGGCTCAGAACATTGCATTCTGGGCCAAAAATTTGTTTCCTGAACTGGACAACATTTCCCAGATGTTAGCTGTTTGTGATGTTCATTGTTCTGCTCAAAACAAATTATCCAAGCACGAAATGGACTGGTACAAAATCCTTCAAATTGAAAGACTAGCTAATGAGGCTTCTATCAAGAATCAATACAAGAAATTTGCTCTATTGACTCATCCTGATAAGAACAAATTTCCGGGTGCAGAAACTGCGTTTAAGCTAATTGGAGAAGCCTACAATGTTCTATCGGACAAAGAAAAAAGGCTGTCATATGACATTATGCATCAGAATTCTCACAATGAAGACGCAATTGCTAATTCTATGGATGGTAAAAATGAAGAAAAAGGACCTTTTAGCAATGAAAATTTCAACTTTGGTAGTACAGAGCAGGAGACTGAAGATTGTTTTGATTCGGAGTTCAATGATTTCGACATCCAAACGGCCAAAGAACGCTTCAATGTTAATCAAATTTGGGCTTGTTATGATTCAACTGATGCAATGCCTAGAATTTTTGCCCTTGTTAGGAATGTTTTTTTTACGCCTCGATTTAAATTGCTTATTTCTTGGCTAAAGGCTAATCCTGAGGAGGAATGGGAGATTGATTGGGTAAAGAAAGGCTTACCTGTGGCCTGTGGCAAATTTATGCTGGGAGAAACTGTCCTAACTTTGACTCGTTCTATGATCTCCCATCAAGTTCATTTAGAAAATATTGGCAGCCAAGGTTCTTACATGATTTATCCGCGAAAAAGGGAGATTTGGGCACTGTTTAAGGGGTGGAATATTGGATGGAAAAATGATCCCGAAAATCATAAGAAGTATGAGTATGAAATTGTGGAGATTTTATCGGATTTTGGGCGTGGAACTGGTATAAAAGTTGGGTTTTTGGAAAAAATTGAGGGCTTTGTTAGCTTGTTTGAGCCAGTGTCACAAGAAGGGATTGTTGCAGTTCTTATACCAGCTAATGAGCTACTTAGATTTTCCCATAGAATTCCCTCATTTAAACTGAGTGGTTCGGAAAGAAAAGGTGTCCCAAAAGGGTGTTTTGAGCTTGATCCTGCCGCTCTATTTATCAATCCCAATGATCTTCAAAACTTGAGGAGGTGAAGAAGGCCGTAGACGCACCCACAATTGGTTCTTGTTTTTTTTCTTTTGGTGAACTTAGTTATTACTAGTATTAGTTTTATTTTAGTGAGGATTTTTATTAAAATTTGTTAGGATGTTTTTGTGAAATGTTTGATTTTAATAATTTGCTTCATGTTTTAATATATAATGTATATTGGGTGCATGACTTTTATTGCATTTAGATTTCATATTGTATTTGCAACATACATGGCATTGATAACATTTATTTCCCTTACGGTTTTGCTTGAGCATTTAAAGTCATTAGACATGTATACCCATTTAGTTACCAAACAAAAAGAAACTACGTGAGCCCTATACAGACTATTTCTTGCCTCTGGCATCAATTTTTGTTTTCAGTCGGTGGCGGAATCAGAATTTTTATTAGTGGGAGCAAAAATGCACTACATTGCAAAACTCTTTTAAGTTAAAAAAATACTTCGCTCCAAAAAAAAATATAAAGAAGTGGGTTCATATTAAATGAATTAATGGTATTAATATTCAACACTATATATTAAACTTGTTAAGTTTTAGTACGATGTAAAAATACCTTCTTTCGGTTTTAAAATACAGTATAAGTAATGTTTTTTAATGGTCAATTTGAAAATTTTAAATTTTAAATTGATATTAATTCATTTAATTTTTCACAATACAATTATGAATATTATAATCTACCTAAGAAGAACTATTAATTATTATATTTAAAACTTGAATTATGTTAATTTTAAATTTAAAAATTATTTATATTAACTTTTATAAATTTAATCTTGATATTATATTATGGAATAGAGTATATAAAAGTTAAATGAGCTAACAACACTTTAGCCCCTCAAAGGTCTACCCGTATTATAATTGAGCTCCAAATGTACCAATACCTGATTTGGACTACCAAGTACTATTAAGTAAGTACTATGTACCCAAATTGGAAATCAAGAAGTTTTTTTACCACGAGATAATGACATGGCATAACTCTTTCCGGCAAAAATTAAGTTGGCATATCAAATTTTATCTATAACTTAACAAAACTTGGGATCCATATTGGGAGGATTGGTACTTTCAGGGATTAATTATAAAACAGGTAGAACTTCAAAGGACTAAAGTGTTTTTAGCCCAAGTTAAATTTTAAGGATATTTTTTTTTTTCAAAAGGAGAGATGATAATGAAGGACTAGTGAAGTTCTACAGATTTAGAAAAAAAAAATAAAATGGAAGCACGTACGGTATTCAATAAATAGGAATGACATCTTAAATAAATGGTAATTAATCATTTCCTCTTTGAACTATTTCACTTTTTAAATTGGGTTCTTTATATAAATTTTAGTTTAGCTGCGTCCTTAAAGTAACTTTTTGTTTGTAATTTACTCCTTCCGTTGACAAACGTTAAAAAGATTGTACACGTAGAGATTTTTTTTTATCTAATGTGCAATTTTATTTCACAAAATTGATGAAATAATAATGAAATGGCTCAGTTAAGAGGCCATATGCCTCTGACCTCTCGCATGCTCAATATCTCTAGCGTCGGGCATGTATTAGTCTTCATAACAGATAAATTGAAAGTTAGGTTTGATAAGTTGAAAAAAAGGGTTCTCCATAATCGTTTACTCCAATTGAGAGCTTGAAATATTGGAGGGAGAATAAAATCAACTTCGAATGCCTTCATCAAGCTCCAAATTTAACTGAATCACAAACAAAAATAATTACCATGTAATCATTGTTTTGGAGAATGTTGGGTCCTGGGTTCGGGACCTCTGACCCGATATGGTGGACCCGACCCGATGCGCGGATGTGGAGTTGGAAGGAGTGATCTAGTTAAGGAAGTTACTTCCTAATTGTGTTGACTCACATTTTGACTAGAGCATTTATTATGATTTGATTGATAGAGACTTATGCTTTATATAGTGAAGTGGGACCAGGCGTAATGATGATATATGGAGGTATATATACAAGGCTTCCCTCTCCAATTCGAAGGTAATGCAAAACTCAACACTAATCTGCAAACCTCCATTGTTATCAAAACCTTGATACAGCCTGTACTAATTCTCACGCCTGAGCTATCCCCCTGCGGCAAAACCCGCCCGGAACTCTGAGTGTGGTCTCGTTATTGTGCAGGATTATCGCATTCTTAGTGATTGAAGTGTGTGGTTGAATCTTGGCGTTAACAGAGAACATAGTTAAAATTGGGTCTAATTAGGTAACCCTCCTCATCAGTGGAGGAGCTGAAATCCGATTGATGGAGGATATCCAAGAGTTCTTGATGGGTCTTCAATACAGTACCCCATCCTCATAGAATTTTCAAAAGCTTACATAGCGAAGAGAGAGAGAGCAAGTTTCCTTTTGGTTTTTTGACTCTCTCTTAGCATATTTTTCTGTCCATTCAATTTCATGTCTGAGATTTGTTACATAGCCTCTTAACTGATCAATCGTTACATAATTAAGCTTCATCTTTCCAAATATAAGTCAGAAGTGTCTCAAATGAACATTGGTTGAGTAGATCTTGCGTGATTCATAAAGTGTCTCAAATGAACATTGGTTAGGTAGATCTCGCGTGATTGACTATGTCATAAATTATTATTAAAATATTTAATGTCATATTATTTGAGACTCATTTGAGATAAAAAATTTGAGACCATTACTCATGAGTTCGACTAAATTGAAAAGAGAAGCTTTTAGAGTTGACTTTGCACCAAAATTTCACGTCTACACACTTTTATAAATACAATTTCACTAGAATATCACAAGTAAGTTGTAATCTCATATCAAAAAACTAATGAAAATGTGAAGTACTAATACATGAATGGGCCGTGAAGAGTTACTCATTTACATTTTCCGTTGAATTCTGTTTTGTAGCTCCTGAAGAGTTCATGCTAGGAATTTTCTTGGCAAAATTCTGACTTGTTCACAAATTCTTTATTTCTCATTCTATTGATCGAGGCTGCAGAAAGTATACTAATAATTGACAAATGAAGAGTCTTGGTATTGGTCTCGAATGGATCATTATGGACTTTTAGTACAAGCAATGTTGTTGTAAATGGCGATGGATACTATTTTTTATTTTTATTTTTACTTTGAGTAAATTGCATTTTAGACCCTCTAAGTTTCACCCGTTTTATAATTGGGCAACTAAAGTGTAAATTCTCCCGATATAGAACCTAAAGTATGTTTAAGTAACAGATATAAACCCTTTCCGGTATTCCAAAAAGATTTTGGTCGAAAATACTTAAAAACTATAATTTGACCGTATTGGACTTATTAAATTCGTATAAAATCTATATAAATACTTATTTTGACGTATTAAATTCGTATAAATCTTTATAAATAATTATTACTATATGTTAAATTATTAAAATTAAATATTAATACAAAGATTACAACATACAATTTTTTTTATTTTAAAATTAAAAAACAAAACTATATCACAATTTAAAATTTTACAAATAAATTTAATCAGAATTAAATAATACTATTTTTGTATTAAAAAGCTCATACAAAAAGAGAAGAAGAAAAAAAAATTAAATTTAATCAAAATTGAATAATACTATTTTTGTATTAAAAAACTCATACAAAAGAAAAAAAAAATAGGCCAAAAAATTAATCAGTACAAAAAAATCCAAATTTTTTATACTGATTAAAAAAGGTCATAAAAAAGTAAAAAACAAAAAATTAATCAGTATAAGAAAAAGTCCAAAATTTTTAAAAGCAAATATTAATAGTTTTAATAATTTTACAAATTAATTTAATCAAATTTGTAAAAAAATAAAATAAAAAATAAATTTTGTAGCACAATTTTAAAAAATTATATTACAACTTAAATTTTACCAATTGTATTTATAAATTTTTATAATTTTAAATTTTATTTATAATTTTAGAATTTGTATTTTTAAGTTTACAACTTAAATTTTACAAATTATAAATTTTATCACAAATCATATATTATAAAGTTTACGACATAAATTTTACAAATTATATCACAACTTAAATTTTACAAATGGTATTTATAAATTTTAATAATTTTATAAATTTTATTAATAAATTTTACAAATTATAAATTATAAAATTTTATAACTTAAATTTTACAAATTATATCACAACTTAAATTTTGCAAATTGTATTTATAATTTAATTTATAAATTTTTATAATTTTAAATTGTATTTATAATTTTATAATCAAAATATATAGATTTAATAATTCAAATAAGGATTTAATAAGTATTTATACGGATTTAATATGTCAAATATGGTCAAACCATATGTTTTGTAACGAATGAGATTTTATGTGACGCCCCCAAATCTGGGTCACCCGAACCGCAGACTTGGTTCGTCACTATATGATACATACGTCATACAATAGATAACTTACAGCGGAAATAAAGGAATATTTACATTGATATAACATAAATAATCATGTCCCAAGTCTCAAAACCAAAACTTGTACAAAACGTAACTTAATACATAAGGGTAATTAAGTCTTAATACATCACAAAAGTCAACGAGTCTTAGTACATAATCAGAATGGTAAACTTAACGGTACAAAGCTAATCAGTAGCTATGCCTTTGCCTTTATCCTTCCCTGAGCTCTCACCACGAGCTCCACTAACTGAAATATTTTAAGGAAAGCAAGGGTGAGCAACAATTTTGCTCAACAAGTATAATAACAATAATCGTGAATCATCAAATGAAGACTTTATAACTTACAAGAATCAAGAGATTAAAAGATAGCTCAGGAACTTGAACAATTTCTACGAATGATCTCTTTAACACAATTGTAGGGCCTCTATGGACCGAATGATTTCAATGTTCCCAAATGGAGGAAATATTCTATACTGAGTGGTCATCATGGCACTGAACTTTTACTAGAATCACCAGAATTTCATCTGATAACCCAACATACTAATACACTAGGTGATCAACTTAATGTACCCGGTGTTATGCATAACCCCTTTTACATACTGTTCGCGCGCATGTCGGTTCCCCGACATACATACTGTTTCCCCTATTATGAGGGTTGTTCATCTCAGCTTTACATAGGAATCCAAACCAAGCAATTTGATCGGATAGCTTTACTTAACAACAATGATGATTAAACATACGTCTAGCCGAAACAATTGGGTTTGACATCTATCTTATGTAGTTCATGGAATATAGAACTTGAAAGCTTTAATAACATGCGTTGAAGCATAGCTAGATAACGTGAATGATTATCAGTTCATTCTAAGAACATTTGCAATATAACAATGATTGAAGTAAAGGAACCTGTACAGAATATCTTGAATAAGATAAGAAACTCGCTTAATGGAGTAATACTTGCAACAATATACAACATTGGTATAGGATAGAAAACTTGCTCAAATAAAATAGTTGAGTGAGAAACTTACAATAACATAGAATGATTGCTCAATCAATAAATAACTCGCACAATAGAACTTGCCCAACACAAGGGTTAGACAAGCGTTAGGAAACTTGCCTAACATATACCTGTTTGCACGAAATAAAAATAGTGCATAAGGTTTAGAAACTTGCCTAACACAAGGGTTAGACAAGGGTTAAAGAAGAACTTGCATTCAATATATAGAAAGAATGAAATTAAGGAACTTACCTGATGTGCTGCTACAATATTGCAACACACGCTCCTTAATATCCTACACATGTAAATACATATTCGTATAACAATTAGTCACATAAAGACTAGGTTCAAAACAGACGTTGCATCATTAAAACACATTGATTGCCCTAAGACAACACTAATTTGATTGACACTTGGCATACAATTAAGCAATTAAGGCTTAACAAAATATAAATAACTGACTTGTATAATCATTTGTACAAAAATATAAGGGTTAGACCCGCTGGACAAGTCAATTGGGTTCAACCCGACCTGACCCGGTCTGATTGACCCGACCCAGGTCGGACACGGGGTTGGCGTTGCGGCGTCACACTTGGTGCTTGGGTCTCACGCAGCGGCGTGAGTCCCGGTCTCTTCCTAACAGGCTTCACGCTGCGGCGTGAGCCTTAGTACTTGGACCTCACGCTGCGGCGTGAGTCTAGTGTCGTTTCCTACCAAGTGGCGTCGCTGCGGCGCCATGCTTAAAGCTTGGAGGCCATGCTGCGGCGTGAACCACCTTTCATTCCCTGGATAGGCCACGCTGCAGCGTGAGTTGTTGGCGCTGCAACGTCAACCATCCAGTGGCCGAATTCTGGGCTTTTGCCCAGTTCGCGACCTCGACCTCCTTCGACTCCAACCTTCATAACTTCTCCTACACACAAGCAAATTGGTTCATTTTGGACTCTATGGACTCATAATTCATAGGGCTACAACATATCAAAAATTTAGAAATACCCATAAACAATAACATGACCAATTTTTGAGCCAAAGCACAAAATAAAAACTCTATTTTCGTGTTCTTGGTGTTCTTCACCAAAATTAATACCAAATCTTCGTTTTAACTCCTTTTAGCTCCATTCCAACTGGGTTGTGAAGATAACCCATGGAACTACAATATTACAACATCAATTAGACCAAACAATTACTCAATCAAAGCTTTATAGTCCTCTAAATCATTCGAAAGTTATTTTGTCCAAAAAGTCCAAAGTTTCATCCTTTATGCCAAGGTTCAGATCATTCATTGATTTCGTTCCACTTTGAGGTTATTAGTAGCTTACAAGATGTCTTAGCAACAAGAAAAATCAACCACAACTAACAATTATAACAAAAATTGCAAGAAATACTCAAACCCAACGGTTTGAGCTCAAGAACACATAGAACTCGAAAATTTAATCAAACTCAAATGGAATTGATTTCTGGTTGATTGTTTACCTTGTAAATCCCTTCTAGGTGCTAAGAAAATTGCTAGGTTCGATTGGATTGAGCTCCTCCTTCCTTCTCCCATTCACTCTACTTCTTGGTCTTCCGTGTTCTTCTTCCTCTTCTTTTCTTGTTCTTCTCCTTCTTCTTGTTCTTCTGATTCTTCTTCTCTAACTGCAGCACTCTCACTCTCAATCTCTCTCAATCTTCAGTATTAGCAGTAGCAAGGAGGAGGAATGGAATGGTTAAACAAAGAATGGGAGAGAAATTGAAAATGGTTGAGCAAATGGAGGTTGCTTCGGGTGAAGGAAATGGAGTAGCTCAAGAATGTTCAGCAAATGGGAGGATTAAGGCATTGAGCCTAACAAATAGCAGCAAGCTGCCGGCTATACACTCTACTCCTTGCATTTGATTGGTCCAAGGGTTTAGGTTGGTTCTCTCTTAGAGTAACAAGCCAAAATAAATACCCAAACACACAAAAATATACCCGAATACTCCCACTTTTGTACCCAATTTGGTAAATAACTCTACCCAAAATTAAAATGGGTACTCTCATAAATTATTGGGACACATAAAAATAATTATTATGGGATTGTCTATTTATTCGGAACAGTCATATTATATATTTCGGATACCGAATAAAACACGAATGGGCCCAAAATGAAAGTCTGACATTTGGAAAAATTATCATTTCACACACGTGTATTATTGAAATTTATTAAGGTCGAAAAAGACGTAAAAATATTATGGCGTGAATAGTGCCTTGATAAGCGTGCCCCGCGAATAGTGATTTAGCGACGCTACGCGAAATCAATTATTCACTTAAACAAAACTATAACATGTAAAATTCAACACATACACATATTCTAGGTTGTAACACAACCATTAAGCACATAACACATAATAATATAAATAAAAATAAAAATTCATTTCATTCACACATAAATTCGGGTTATAAGGAAATTAAAATTCCCGAGCGTTACATTTTATATATGATCTTTAAATATTTATTGAATTAAATAAATATTTATATTGATTTATTTATTGATTTAAATAAATATTTGATGAAATTATTGTAGATTAATTTAATTAAATGTGTTGCATTGATTATATTAATGTGAAATATGATTATATTAATATGAAATAATTTTATAGTGCAAAGTGTGAATTTAATTGAGATAATTAAATTAAATGAGTTGTTTATTAATTGTGATGTTATTCTAATTAATTTAATAATTAATTAGAGATTTATTAATTTGTCATAATTAGATAAATGAGAATTTTAATTATATGAGAATTTTAATTATGTGATGATTTGATTTAATGTGTAGTAGTGGCTTTTATTTAATTGTAATTAAATAATAGGGTTTGATTTATTAAAGTGTGACAATAAACTTTATAATAAGTAAGCTAATTAAAATAAACTAAAAAAGGAGTTTAAGCGACAAATCAAACATGGCCTTAAGAACATGGGAACAGTTAAGGCCATGATACGCTTAATTGACACCCATGTTGTGCCAGTTTTTATTTTATACGTATTATATTTTTATCAACCTTATTCTCATACTTCATTCCTAAAAGCCAAGTCAGAGAAACATAGAGAGAGTTTGAACGAATTTGAGATTTGGGAAGAAGAATTCCTATCATCTTGCATAACTTAAACCACTAATCAAAGGTAATTTCTTAAACTCAAGCTTCAATTTATGTTTTAAGTTTCTTCATGAACGTATAATGTAAGTTCTCTGATAATTGAAATTCATGAGTAGATTGTTGAAAAGTTGTTTGCATTCATTAATATGCATGTGTGAATCATTATATGATGTTTATAAATTGTTTTAGAGTAATTAATCCATGAAATTATGTTTTAATTAGAGTTTTGAAAGTACAGAGGAATAGTGTTTGAATATGGCTTAAATGTATGAAAATTTGTATTTTAAATGCATATTAAACGGTAAATTGATGGTTGATTATGTTTATACATGTAAAAACAAAGAGAACAAAACTTAAACGGACTGATTTGGTGTTATAACGAATCTGTAATGGGTAATTTCATGAGATTTGATGAAACTTTCAAAAATAGTAAGAACATGAAATTTATGGGTTTAAATTTGGTTGTCTAGGTTGTTTAAGTTATCAAAATCATGCTATGATAGTTATTATATGTTTTTGTAAAGTTCAGAACCTATGGGTAGTATTAAATTTGTTGTTTGAGCGAAACTTTGGCCAAATTTGGCATTTTCTGTGTTCTTCGCGAACTTGGGCAACTGGTTCTGCATCGCGGCGCCGCGGCGCCGCAGCGTCGGTGCATAGAGTAAAACTGGCGCCGCAAAGCCAGCCCGGGTTGTCTGGGTCCGGGCCAGGCCAGCGCTGCAGCACTGGTTCAAGGTTTATGCCCAGTGCCGCAACGCCGGTCTGGGTCGGGTCAACGGGTCGGGTCGGGTCAAAAACCCAGAAAATGAAATTTTTTCATAATTTAAAATAAAATAATTTCACATATATGAAGCAATATGATAAGTATGTGAAAGAATAACAATAGTTTAAGAGCGTAGGTTCGAGTTATGTTTTTGGAATTGAACAATCGTTTAATAAAGGAAGTAATTAGTTGAACAATGAGTATTAATTGTTCAATGTGACTTAAATGTATAGGTTACTTAAAGAGCAAATAGATAATATTAATTTTAGCAAACGCATGAGGCAAATTTCTTAACTCTATTATTTTTATTTGAGTAAGTTCTTAAACCCTACTTCTCTTTTTACGCAAGTTTCCTATCTTTAATCTTCTTATTGCGTTGAATGCATGTTCCTCAACTCTACTTTATATGGAGCAAGTTCTTCAGTTATTTCTTTATTTATGAGTAGTTAGATGTGATTTACTTAGATAGTGAACACCAAATCCTGTGGGAATGAAGTACCCGGATTTAGGGGTGTCACAGGTTGGTATCAGAGCTGTAGGTCATGAACCTTAGGTGGGAAAACCTTAGGGTAGTAGCCTTTTGGGAGACAGAAAGCATAATGTTGATAAACTCTTATTGAGTTCTAAGGAATGAATTAAGGAATTCATTAAAGATAATAAAAGATTTTATATGTTATGTGCTTATGTGTTAAAAACTTATGTGCCACGAGTATTAATTAAAACTTAAACTTTGTTGTCAGGATGTCGGATGTTGGAGGATTCAGTCAGCCTAGGGAGGTTGAGCCCCGAGTAGCTAGAGAGGAGGAGCCCCGTGATATCCATGTTGTCCGGGAGTAGTTGATACAGAGAGAGCCATCTCCGTTGATCACTGTTGTGGGTCAGGAGCATGAGCCTGAATTTGATCCAAAGGAGGATTCTGAAGAGGTAGAGGTAGAGGCTGAGGAGGATGATGAGGATCCCGAGGAGGTACCCCTTACCTCTATCGATGTCGAGATGTATGATGCACTATATGACCGTACCATAGAGTTACAGGATAAAATCAAAGATTTGGAGAGACTGGAAAAAAATATGCGCCAGACTAGTATAGAACAGAAGAATGAAAAGATTGAGGATCTGGATGTACGTCTTGGAGACGTAGAATGGAAGCTAGTTCAGGCAGAGAGTCAAAAGGAAGAGTTATTAGCTGAGAATGAGAAGATGAAGGTTGAAATTGAGAAATTGAAAGATGACCTGAGTGAAGAGTCAGCAGAACGTGTTAGAGCAGAAGACGCCTAGATGAAGGCCTCTGACGTGCAGAAATTTCTAAAGAAGGTGAGCGGGCAAAGAAGGCTAAGATTGAGGAGACGGACTACACATTTCAGACAACAATTGACAAGGCCCGGGATTGAGTTCTCCACTATCCAGTTTAGTTCGAGGACTTGCCATGGTATATATTGGATCGCAGGACGATGTTCCGTATCATGGAGGAAGAACGCAAAAAGGCGGTTCGACGCCTTAGTGGGCCGTGATAGGAAAAATATTGAAATATGTGAATATTTATGGTAGTTAGTAATGTAAATTCCAGCGTGATTATAAACAATGGAATATGATTATTTAATCCTGAAGATTCTTTGATCTCGGGATAGTTGATGTAAATAGTAGTGATACTATCTTTCTATGTTTAAAACTTTTGAATGAATGAAATATCAAAGTTTATTTGAAGATGTTATGTGTTAAATGTTAAACCTGAAGTGTTTAAGTTAAGTATTAAACACTTAAGAAATTGAGTAATGATCTAATAAGCATATACTCTTAAGTAGAAAATGCCGTCGAGACGCCAATCACGTCAACAAACTCAGGAAAGCTCTACGAATAATAACAATAATGATGCCAATGCTAATCCTGTACAACAATTGGTGAACCTTTTAGCTGGAACACTTGTGAATCAGCCGCAACCTCCACCAGTTACGTCATTTAAGGATTTCAAAGCGGTAGGACCGCTAGCGTTTAGGGGTTCCATGAACCCAATCGAAGCCCAAACCTGGGTGATGGAAATGGAGATGGTATTCGATGTTGCTAGGGTTAGTGATGACCAAAAGACTTCCTTCGCAATGTTCATGCTTAAATCAAAGGCCAACTACTGGTGGCAAGCGAATAAGGTTCGAGGAGGTCAGGGTGTAATCACATGGGATAGGTTCAAGGAGATGTTCTTTGAGATGTACTTTCTGGCAAGCTCTCATAATCAGATGGAGGTTCAATTCCTGGAGCTAAAGCTAGGTACTATGTCTGTACCGGAGTACGCTACGAAGTTTAACGAGTTTGCTAGGTTCACAACATATCATGTGAATACCGATAAGAGGAAGGCGGGAAGATTTGAACAGGGATTGAAGCCGTGGTTGTACAACAAAGTGTTAATGTTCCAATTGAACACTTTTGTAGGAGTTTTGAAGAAGGCGATTATTGCGGAAGGTGGAAGCGATGCTTTGACTAAGTATAACCAAGAGCAAAAGAAGAAGGGCGAAAATGAGAATAACAAGGCTAGTGGTAGTAATAGTGGTGGTCACAATCAGAAGAGGAAGTGGAATGACAGTGGATCTATTGGGAATCAACAGGGAGGTTAGAAGAAGAAAGTGGAGACGTGTGTTACTTGCGGGAAGAATCATGTGGGAATATGCCTGAACGGGAAGAGGGTTTGCTACGATTGTGGCCAGGAGGGTCATATAGCACCGAATTTTCCTAATCCTAAGAAGGGCGTTTGCTTCACTTGCGGGTTAAAGGATCATCTAGCTAGGGATTGCCCCAAGAAGGCAACAGGAAGAGCAGGAGGGAGTAGGGGAAACAATGGTGGTAGCACGTGAACCATAACTGGATCAGCACCGACAAACCGACCTACCGCCAGAACTTTCAACATGACCGTGCAGGACGCGGGGCAGTCACAAGATGTGGTGTCAGGTATCATTCCGATCAATAATATAAATGCTTATGTATTGTTTAATTCAGGTGCTACTTGCTCATTTATATCCGATGACTTTGCTAAAAATCTAAGTTTGCCTAAGGAAGAATTAGATTACCCTTTGAACATAGAAATTGCGAATAGGGAGGTAATTCCTGTTGGGTATGTACACAAGAACTGTAGGGTGGACATTAAGGGAAACGTGATGACTGTAGATCTGATCCCAATTAAACTTGGGGAATTTGACGTTATTTTAGGAATGGATTGGCTATTCAATTATGGGGTGATAATTGATTGCCAAAGGAAGTGTATTAACCTTGTAACTTCGTCAAAGGTAGTATTTTACGGCAGCAAGTCACCTAGATAAGCGAGTTGTCTGACGATGATGTAGGCCAGAAAGTTGTTGAGACAAGACTGTGTAGGATACTTAGCCTACATAGTCGATACTCGAAAAGAAAGCCCGAAATTAGAAGAGATACATGTTGTAAGAGACTTTGTAGACGTACTTCCAAACGATTTGCCAGGACTTTTGCCAGATAGGGAAGTGGAATTCGTAATTGATTTGGTGCCAGGAACTACCCCTATATCGAAGGCTCCGTATCGTATGGCTCCAGTAAACGTGAAAGAATTGATGGTGCAACTGCAAGAACTTTTAGACAAGAAGTATATCCAGCCGAGCGTATCGCCGTGGGGAGCGCCGATATTATTTGTCAAGAAAAAGGACGGATCGATGCGACTTTGCATTAATTACAGAGAATTGAATAAGGTCACGATTAAGAATAAGTACTCGTTGCCAAGGATCGACAACCTGTTTGATCAATTGAAATGAGCTAGGTATTTCTCAAAGATAGATTTGAGAAGTGGTTATCATCAGTTAAAGGTAAGGAAGGAAGATATACCGAAGACAGCGTTCAGGACTTGTTATGGCCGCTACGAGTTTCTGGTGATATTATTTGGTCTAACGAATGCTCCTGCAACATTCATGGACCTAATGAACAGGGTGTTTAAGCCGTTTTTGGATAAGTTCATAGTAGTGCTCATTGATGATATTCTAATATATTCCAAAACCAAGGAAGAGCATGCAAAGCATTAAAGATAACATTGGAAGCATTAGTAGAGAGAAGTTGTACGCAATTTCTTGGACATGTGATTGATAAGGATGAGATTTCGGTGGATCCATCAAAAGTTGAAGCTGTGCTTAACTGGGATCAGCCGAAAACACCGTCAGAAATAAGGAGTTTTCTAGGATTGGCAGGTTATTACAGAAGATTCATTCAAATTTTTTTTCCAAAATTGGGACTCCGTTACCAAATTTGACTAGGAAGGCGGTGAAGTTCGTTTGGACGGAAAAGAGTGAGGAAAGTTTTCAAGAATTAAAGAAAAGGTTGAGTACGACACCTGTGTTGTCCTTACTGGATAACACGTGAAATTTTGTGGTGTACAGTGATGTGTCGCATAAAGGACTAAGCTGTGTGCTTATGCAGAACAGTAAGATCATTGCGTATGCATCACGACAATTAAAGGACTATGAGAAGGGGTATCCTACCCATGATTTAGAATTGGTCGCGGTAGTGTTTGCTTTGAAGATCTGAAGACACTATCTTTACGGGGAGAAGTGTGAAATATATACAGACCATAAGAGTCTGAAATATATTTTCACATAGAAGGACCTGAACATGCGACAGAGGAGGTGGTTAAAATTGATAAAGGACTATGACTGCGAGATTTTATACCATTCGGGTAAAGCGAATGTTGTGGCTGACACCTTAAGCAGAAAGGGTCTGGAGAAACTGTCTATGTTAACAGCTAAGGAGGAGCTAATTACAACAATGGTAAAATTGAAGTTGGAGGTGAAATATTCTGAGGAATCTGGCAAAAAATGGTTTCAAATGGGAGCCAGCTTAACTTTGGTGGATAAGGTTAAGGAAGCACAATTTCAGGAGGAAGAATGTGAGAAAATCAGGAAAAGAATATCTGAAGGTGGTGAAGCGAAATTCAAAATTGATAACGAAGGAGTATTGAGATTCGAGGGAAGAATTTGAGTTCCGTCAGTACCAGAGGTTAAGGAGGAAATTTTGAGCGAGGCTCATAGTTCGAGATATTTGATTCATCCGGGAAGTACGAAGATGTACCAGGATCTCCGATAGCATTTCTGGTGGCCGAATATGAAAAAAGACGTTATCGATTGTGTGGCCAAGTGTTTGACATGTCAGAAAGTTGAAGCAGAACATCAGAGGCCGAGTGGGTTATTATAACTGTTAGAAATCCCAGAATAGAAATGAGAACATATCACAATGGATTTCGTAGTAGGTCTTCCGACGACTCAGAAAGGGTTTGACACAGTTTGGGTTATTGTAGATCGACTGACAAAATCAGCACATTTCTTACCGTTTAAGATCAGATTTAACCTAGATCAGTTGGCGAAGTTGTATGTGAAGGAGATTGTTTCGAGGCATGGTGTTCCAGTATCTATTATTTCATATAGGGATTTGCGATTCACATCGAACTTATGGAAGCGCCTGCAGGAATGTATGGGAACGCAGTTACGTATGAGTACGACATATCATCCACATACCGATGGACAGAGTGAAAGAACGATTCAGACATTGGAAGATATGTTAAGAGCTTGCATCATGGATTTCAAAGGAAATTGGGACGATCATCTACCATTGGTGGAATTTGCTTATAATAACAGTTACCATACAAGTATTGGCATACCACCTTATGAAGCGTTGTACGACAGAAAGTGCAGAACCCCATTATGCTGGGATGAAGTTGGCGAACGTTAATTGCTATGACCAGAACTGGTACAACAGACTGTCGAAATCATCAAGGTGATCTAGGTGAGATTAATAGCTACTCAGGAGTAGAAGAAATATGCCGATCAACACCGCAAGAATCGAGAATTTGAAATTGATAGCTTCGTTTTCTTAAAAGTGTCTCCCTGGAAGGGAAAAATTCGTTTTGGTAAGAAGGGGAAACTGAGCCCGAGGTTCATTGGACCCTTTGAAGTGTTACGGAGAATTGGTGAAGTCGCATATGAAGTAGTCTTACCTCCAGCGTTAGAACATATCCACAATATTTTTCATGTTTCGGTGTTACGACCATACAACCACGACTACAAGCATGTTATAGAATATGAACCCCTGCAATTTGAAGAAGATTTATCTTGCGAAGAAGTGCATGTTCATGTAGTTGATAGGAAAGAACAAGTACTTAGAAATAAAGTTATACATTATGTTAAGGTGATCTGAATGAACCACAATGTTGAAGAAGCTACGTGGGAACTCGAAGATCAGATGATGAAAAATTATCCTCAGTTATTTGCCTAGTTTATGTGTAGCGATTCTGGGGACAGAATTTTTGTAAGGAGGGGAGAATGTAACGGGACAGATTAATTGAGTCGTGATTTTGGGGACAGAATCCTTTTAAGGGGGAAAGATGTAACGAACGAGATTTTATATGTGATCTTTAAATATTTATTGAATTAAATAAATATTTGTGTTGATTTATTTATTGATTTAAATAAATATTTGATGAAATTGTTGTAGATTAATTTAATTAAATGTGTTACATTGATTATATTAATGTGAAATATGATTATATTAATGTGAAATAATTTTATAGTGCAAAGTGTGAATTTAATTGAGATAATTAAATTAAATGAGTTGTTTATTAATTGTGATGTTATTCTAATTAATTTAATAATTAATTAGAGATTTATTAATTTGTCATAATTAGTTAAATGAGAATTTTAATTATATGAGAATTTTAATTATGTGATGATTTGATTTAATGTGTAGTAGTGGCTTTTATTTAATTGTAATTAAATAATAGGGTTTGATTTATTAAAGTGTGACAATAAACTTTATAATAAGTAAGCTAATTAAAATAAACTAAAAAAAAGAGTTTAAGCGACAAATCAAACATGGCCTTAAGAACATGAGAACAATTAAGGCCATGATGCGCTTAACTAACACCCATGTTGTGTCAATTTTTATTTTATACGTATTATATTTTTATCAGCCTTATTCTCATACTTCATTCCTAAAAGCTAAGTCAGAGAAACACATAGAGAGTTTGAAAGAATTTGAGATTTGGGAAGAAGAATTCCTATCATCTTGAATAACTTAAACTATTAATCAAAGGTAATTTCTTAAACTCAAGCTTCAATTTATGTTTTAAGTTTCTCCATGAACGTATAATGTAAGTTCTCTGATAATTGAAATTCATGAGTAGATTGTTGAAAAGTTGTTTGCATTCATTAATATGCATGTGTGAATCATTATATGATGTTTATAAATTGTTTTAGAGTAATTAATCCATAAAATTATGTTTTAATTAGAGTTTTGAAAGTACAGAGGAATAATGTTTGAATATGGCTTAAATGTATGAAAATTTGTATTTTAAATGCATATTAAATGGTAAATTGATGGTTGATTATGTTTATACATGTAAAAACAAAGAGAACAAAACTTAAACAGACTGAGTTGGTATTATAACGAATCTGTAATGGGTGATTTCATGAAATTTGACGAAACTTTCAAAAATAGTAAGAACATGAAATTTATGGATTTAAATTTGGTTGTCTAGGTTGTTTAAGTTATTAAAATCATGCTATGATAGTTATTATATGTTTTTGTAAAGTTCAGAACCTATGGATAGTATTAAATTTGTTGTTTGAGCGAAACTTTGGCCAAATTTGGCATTTTCTGTGTTCTTCGCGAACTCGGACAACTGGTTCTGCATCGCGGCGCTGCAGCGTCGGTGTATAGAGTAAAACTGGCGCCGCAGCACCAACCTGGATTGTCCGGGTTCGGGTCAGGCCAGCGCCGCAGCGTCGGCTCAAGGCTTATGCCCAGCGCCATAGTGCCGGTCCGGGTCGAGTTAACGAGTCGGGTCGGGTCAAAAACCCAAAAAATAAATTTTTTTCAGAATTTAAAATAAAATAATTTCACATATATGAAGCAATATGATAAGTATGTGAAAAAATAACAATAGTTTAAGAGTGTAGGTTCGAGTTATGTTTTTGGAATTGAACAGTCGTTTAATAAAGAAAGTAATTAGTTGAACTATGAGTATTAATTGTTCAATGTGACTTGAATGTATAGGTTACTTAAAGAGTAAATAGATAATATTAGTTGTAGCAGACGCACGAGACAAGTTTCTTAACTCTATTATTTTTATTTGAGCAAGTTCTTAAACCCTACTTTTCTTTTTACGTAAGTTTCCTATCTTTAATCTTCTTATTGCGTTAAATGCATGTTCCTTAACTTTACTTTATATCGAGCAAGTTCTTTACCCTAATTCATTCAAGTTCATGAATTCAAATGAGATATTCTAATTCCTTTTTAAGTAATACTTCAGTTATACAGAGTTTATTCAATTATATATTTTGTGAGATTCAGTCTTTGGTTCTCGAATACCATTTACATTTTATTATTGAGTCTTAATTGACTAGCAAACCCTTATTGATTCGACTAGTCCATAGTTGATTAGCGTTCTAAATTCTAGAAATGTTATTGAAGTAAATTCAAACCAAACGTTCTTCTAATGTCAAACTGAGATGAACAACCCTTTTATAGGGGATTATATTTACGCGTTAGCGTTAAGATGTTATGGTACAAAGGATCGATCCCCCTAAGTACGAGACGTAAGGTCCATATAATCTTACGACTGTTAAAGATTTAAAGTAGAAATACTTGATATACTAGGACATTGTTCGTGGTCTTGTGACCCTCAGATGTACTTTTGATTCTTGTTTTATAATCTTGATTCAAAAGCCGAGCTTTTATTTATCCAGTATTCATTGATTGTTCGCATATATTATTATCATTACTATAATATACTTGCTGGGCAATTGTTGCTCACTCTTGCATAATAACATTGCAGCTAAAGTTGAAAGAGTTGACGAACTATCTACTAGTAAGGGAAAGGGAAAGGCGAACAAGTGATGAAGACTTGTTTGTTTTATTTGAGAGATGTTTATGTAAAAGACTTATGTTATTTATGTTATGTTTCCGCATTGATGTTTTATTTAAGGTTAGATGACCTATGATTGATTTGTTTAAGATGTTATAATCCTTTAATGGGAGAATTTCTATTTATGTTATAAGTTTCAGTTATTTCTTTATTTATGGGTAGTTAGATGTGATTTACTTGGATAGTGAACACCAAATCCTGTGAAAATTCGGATTTGGGGGTTGTCACATGTTTGACCGTATTTCGGCTAAAAAAATCGTCGGATTACCAATTAAGGTTCATTACGCTTATTTAAATATACTTTGGGTTCTATATTGGGAGCCTAATTGTAACACGGGTGGAACTTGAAGGGTTTAAAGTGCAATTAACTCTTTTACTTTTGCACAGTGATAATAGATATCCAAATTGATTGTTTTGACTAAAATGGAATTATTATTTTTTTAGAACAAAATGGAGTTTTTATTTGTTTGGTTGCTATTGTTTAATGCATGGAAAAAATGGGAAAATATTGTGATATATTTTTTGACCTATCCTAAAATTGGAGATACATTTCTAGTTTTATGTTATAAACTGACATGAAATTCCTAACATGTTTATTTCTTATATTCTACATAGATTGAGTATAATTATTGAAAGTAGTATGCCCTCTAGTGAATCACATTGGATGTGATAATCGTTTACTTTGTAATCTTGTTCATTTATTAATAAAAGAATTTATTTAATTAAAGGCATTATTTATCCATGTTTAATTAGTTGAATTAAATAAATGTGATAAACTCATAGTTTTGGAGCAATGCTTTTAGAATCATGATGATGATCATGCTAATGAGATCTAAATTCAAGATAGCTCAAAACTAAAATATTCTCAATCGTTGGATCACTAATATGGGGTTATTGATTTCGGATAGATCGGTACATACTATGCTTGCTCTGTTGAAGAAGATGATTGATCTCATAATCATTTGTGTGGAGACACTAAAGCAAGTATGTAGGTGCTTATTGGAGAATAAGTTCACTAAACGTTCGCTTAAGGAATACCTAATGAAGTTTTACTTGCCTGACAATAGGAGTTCCTATAGTAATAGTAGTACAAGTGATCCTTAGATTTGAGATCATCATAGTATCTTGTGTATTCTGAGTTATGATTTGTTATATTCCGTAACTCTTTGGGAGTATAATAGGGTATGTACGGGTATAATAAAATGTACATGGAGGTAGGTAAATGATAAACAAAGGATCTACCACTTCTAGTAAAGGGAGAGAATGTCGTATGCGATTCGATGAATGATAACTCAGAAATCCTTAACCAAGATGAATGAAAATTAAAAAGGAGTTTCTAATTTACATTAATCAAAGTTGTGCATTTTGTGAATCAAAATGCATATGATTAAATAAATAAGACTTGTCGGTAATTCTATGTTTTATATTTAATCGGGACATTGTATAATAAAAGGGTTGAATTGTACGACAACTATTTACTCTTTGTGATTAAACGTTGATTTCATAATATCCGGATAGTCATGATAGACTAACATAAGGTGTCACTCTTGATGTAGAATACATATTATTTATTTATAAATGAATTAAAGAAGTTTAATTCATTATTAATAATATTAAAATGGTTCTAGTTTATTTATTCTACTACCGGCATAATATTGAACCTAAAGGGTTACACCACAAACGAGAAATATTATTTTAGAAGTAATTGGCTTAATAATAATAATAATTTAGTATTTAGAGAAATACTAAATTATAAATTAATAAGAGGTGTCTTATTATTATTATTATTATAAATTAATTGGCTTGATAATAAAAACTAAGTATATTTAATTTATTAGTAGAATAAATTAAATAGCTTAATATTTATAATTAAGTATTTGAAGAAATACTAATTATAAATTAATAAAAAGAGTCTTATTATTTATTATTATAATTTAGTTCCTAATTAGATTGAGAATTAAATTAAAACCCCAAGTCCTAAATGGTTTGGATGAGGATTAGTTTATATAAGGAGAGACCTTATAATAGATTAGGGTTATACTGTTAGACAATTCCAATTGTCATTGGATTTCTATAATTCTTCACACCTAAGGAGTTAGGGGAGAGAAAGAGAATTAGGACTAGCCACCCAAAATTTATAGAAACCTAAATTTACTTCTTCAATCAATATACTCCTGGTGGATCACCTTTAGAGTGTTGCACACATTGAGTAGCTTGCGTTTGATCCGAGGAATTGAAGTAGCATAGATGAGCAAATGATTAGAACTTGAAAATCATATCAAGGAGTTGATTCATCTCCGCAAATATATATCTTTTATCCTTCCTCGATTAATAATATCGCATATGGTGATTCATGGGATTGCAGAAAAATTTGAAACTCGATTTATATCTTTCTTCCGCTGTTATTACAATATGATTGTATGTATGTTCAAATTTCTACAAACTTACAGTGGCATTAGAGACATCCTTATGCGAGTTATTAATTATTTTTGATCCATATATATGTTGATATATGTTTAGAATAATTTAATTAAGCATAAGTATTGGTATAAAATCATGTTTTTGAAGAAAAACATAAAATTCACGAATCTAAAAAATTAGAATTTGCCCAGCAGCGCCGCAACGCTAGTTAAAGGAACAAAACTAGCGCCGCACGTGCCGCAGCGCCCGTTTATAGTATAATCTCAGCACCGCAGCGCCGGTCACCGCAACGCTGGAATTCAATTCATTCGCGGCATCGCAATGCTGCATTGCTAGGAAATATTTTTTTTTTATTTCATTGATTTCAAATTAATATAAAAGGCTTATTTTGGATTCCATTTTTTTTCCAGAAATTCTAAATTAGAAGTAAATGAGTTTATTTTGATTTGGAATTGGATTAAAATAAAAGAGTTTATTTTAATTAAAATTGAATTTCATGCTAACTAATTGGAGTTGGAATTAGATTTCATGATAACTAATTAGAGTTGAAATTCGATTTCATATTAACTAATATTATCCATTGAATGATATATATATATATATATATATATATATATATATATATATATATATATATATATATTGGATGTTTTATTTTCATTAGATGTATATATTATGATACATGTGATGACATGCATGATTAATCTTTTATTGATACATGTGATGACATGTATGATAATAAAGGCGATTATGGACTATTGACCAATATGTTTGAATTTAATTTTGGTGGGTGTATGAATGAATGAGTTTTTATAAATGGAGTCTACGTACTTCGCCTATCTAATTTTCTGATGTAAATTCTATCTTCCTCCTATGTACTTCTCCTTGACTACTGATCAATGTTTCTGTTTTATTAAAAATAATTTGTAATAGAATTTTGTAGAACTACTCAAGAAATTGGAGCTGAAGAGCAAGAGCATTGAAGACCCATTTGTATTGGAGCCCGAGTTGAATGTAATAGTTATATTCAAATTTATTCTTGCAACCTAGGTTTGACCTTTTGGTTCACTCAATAGCTCGAGAGAACCAAACTAGAATTAAGTTCATAATCATTCGAAGTAGAATATAGTATTATATATGTGCATGCTAGATTATATATATTAATATATTATTATATATGGTGATGTATGTTTAATGTGACACGTATTTATATATATATATATATATATATATATATATTTGCATGCGCGCTACACAAGATGAGACAATTAATAACAAAAACCCTCAAAGAAAAATATTAAGTTAATTACGTTCAAAGACATTTAGAATGTCGGACATAGCCTTCTAGCATGATAAAAGCAATAGAGTATCAAATATTTAATATTTAATTTAGAATGTTGGTTTTATTACATTGGATGTTTATAAGGATTGAACAATACACGTTTTGTTATGCACACACAAGGATCGTATATTTCTCTTCACTTATATGGAAATATTAGTACTGACTTAACTTAAATTATTTTAGTTCAGATGTGCACATACTTGACCACTATAATCTAAGAGGCAAAATAAAAGGAGTTACATGGAGATATAATTTACAAAAGTTCTCTACCTATTGAATAAATCTATAGTTTGTTATGCACACACAATTCTAGAATTTTATGGCAATAGGATCCTTTCTCATTAAGCGAATTTTACAAAGTCGTTTAAACAAGATCTATCGAACTTTATATGGAGGGTTATACAGTTTGATGAAAATAGTGGGAAACACCATTTTAATAAAGATCTAATTAATTTGGTGATTAATAATGAATGTATGTTAATGTTGTTAAATCACAAATTTCATTTACAAAATTTTACAATGTCTAAATCACTAACACTGCAGAGCATATTGGATGCTAATAAGTTAACCAGACCGAATTATACGGATTGATTAAGGAATTTGAGAATAGTTCTCACGGCTGAAAAGTTATCTTATATCCTTAATTCGCATGCCCCTGCAATGGTTGCAAACAATGCCTCTGAGGAAGAGATTGCTACTTTTAGAAAGTGGCAAGGTGATGCACAATGGGCTCAGTGCATCTCGTTAGCATCCACGAGTAACGAGTTACAACGTCAACACGAGAAAATGGATGTACTTACTATTTTGTTGCACATTCAAAATTTGTATGGTGAGTAGAGTAGGTTTGGCAAATTTAAGATATCTAAAAAGCTCTTTTGATCTAGAATGATCGATGGCACTACAGTATAGACACATGTCCTCAAAATTATCAATTTGATTGAACAATTGGGACAACTGAGTTTTATGATGAATGGAGAGTTAAGCCAAGATTTGATCTTGTAGTCACTTTTGGACTCTTTCTCACAATTTGTTGTGAATTTTCACACGAACAAGCTAGATGTCAGCCTGCCTGAGTTTCTTAACATGTTGAAACAACATGGAGTCACTTTCTAGCCAACAAAGACCAAGTCTTACTGGTAGATGATTCTTTCAAGAAAAGGAAGAGGACCAAAGGATCTTTTGAAAAGAATAAAAGTTCAAAGAAGACAAAAGAAAAGGCAAAGATAAAGGACAATAAGAAGAAAACTGATACGGATAGCAAATGAGTTTGCATCCACTGCAATAAGTTTGGGCATTGAAAAAGAAACTACAAGGAATATCTTGCAAAAGCTAACCAGAAGAAGCTTAGTGAAACAGATACATGTTTGATCATAATTGAAATAAACCTTTCTATACGTCGAGGTTCTACTTGGGTATTGGATACCGGCTGTAGTTCTCACATATAAAATTCTATGCAGGGACTACGTAGAAGTACAAAGCTAAACAAAGGAGAAGTAATCCCGCATGTGGGGAATGGAGCAAAGGTTGTTGCATTAGCCGTAGGAACTTATAGTTTAGCGTAGCCTACGGGCAAGTCTATTAAGTTAATAATTGGTTATTATGTTCCAGTTCTTATTAGAAATATTATATTTCTGTTGTTGGACAAGAAAAGTTTTGGTATTATATTTAAGAACAATGGTTGTTCTATTTATAATAATATTGTTTTGTTAGGAATTGGAAGATTACTTGGACTATATATACTTGACTTACATGAAAAATATTTTTGCAAATTGAACAAACCAGTAAAAGAAAAGAGATGATCATTCAAAAGTTGAATATGTGTATTTGGCGAAATATAAATCTAATTCATTTAACATGTTCAAAGAATTCAGAAGTGAAAAAGCTGACAAAGTATTAGGATTTTTCGATCGGATCGAGGAAGGGAATACTTCAGCAAAGAGTTTCTAGATCATCTCAAAGTTCTCAATTTCACTCGCTTTTTCGGGAATATGAGCGGCACACACTTTTTGAGATTATCACCTTAATTTCATCCTTCGTAGAGTACCTTCTGAAGAATCTTTTAACTCTATGAACCTTCTTTAGTTCTGCAATTATCCGCTGCATTTGTGATTGTCCCACAATTTCTCTGTTTGCTTTGCCCATCATCATATGGATCATGTTGGTTCCCTGGGACACAATGTGGATCTAGAAGGGGAGGGGTTGAATAGATCCTTTAAAAACTTTTTCTTTTTAATAATGAAAATAACAGTTATGAAGAAAAGAATCAATTCATGCACAGCGGAATAATCATTAATAACCTCTTCATAGATTCAAGCTTATTCACTGATCAGTTTACAAGTCTATAATATGATTGATATTAGATATAGCAATTCATTGATCATAAAGTAAATGACAGAAGATAAATGACACAGGAGATTTTAAGTGGTTCGGAGACGTAATAACTCCTACTCCACTCTTCTACTATAACAAGTAGGAATCTACTAAATGTTTTAGTCACAGAGACAAGGACTCTACGCCCTCCTCAAGTCCAGCAGACAAGAGTTGTTTTTAGCCACAACGGCAAGGATCCTATGACCCTCCTTAACCCCTGTGGACACGGATCCTCTGACCCATCTTGTGTCTCGCAGACTTGAGTTGTTTTTAGTCCCTCGAACAAGGATCCAATGAACCTCTTCAAGTCCAGTAGACTTGGAAACCCGATTCACAAAGAACCCTTCAAGGCCAGCAGCCTTGGAACCTGTAGACTAAAGCCAGCAGCCTTAAAATCTCTTGTACCCTTTGGTACTCAGCAAGTCCAGCAGACTTGACTTTGTTTAGTCACTTAAGACAAGGACATCCTGCCCTCTTTGGTGTGTTGATTGCTTGTTGGGTTGTGCTGCCAAGATGAACTTTTGATCTCCTTCATCTTCAGATACTTGGAAGCTGTTGATGATCTTCTTCTGGATGCTGCTTATGATGATCATTGAGGCCCTTCTTTCTTCTGGTACATAGCAGATGCAGATGATCACTTCCGTTAAACACTGGTTGACTTATCCAAGTCATTTCTTTATCTATTCAGCGCATAGTGTTCCTTGCTTGATCATAGAGTTGTCCATTCTGGATTTGGTTACTCTAGATCTTGGCTTCTTGGTCATTCGACTCTCAGCTCATATGCCAGCCCTTTGGCATACCTCTTTGTTGCAGTGAAGCTTCTAGCTGATTGTATAGTTGGTGTTCTTGCTCTCTTGCTTACTGCGTACCAACACACCCATATTCGAGTGTTGTTCTTTCTTTTATAGTTCTCTATTTTCTTTCCATTGGAAGCTTGCCGTTGATATCTTCTCGTTGCACTTCTTTCCGTTGGAGACTAACTTTCTGCAGATTTGTTTATTGTACCACTGAGCATTTTGCTTCCCTAAGTCTGCTAGTGATTGTTGAGTCAGCTTCCATTAGCTGGTACCAATGTGGTGGAGTCACATGCGCTGTCTGTTGACTGCTACAGATATGACTGTTTGTGCTCCACTCAACTTGGTTATATATTATACTCCTTTATATATTCAGCCGCTCATCTTGGAACAGCAATCTTGAGTGCCCTAATATCTTTAATCCAGCTGGCGCTTTCTTACTTGCTCTACGATCATCTTAGGTGTAGCCTTACTCTTAGATCGTAGAGTGAACTGCTTGTTTCCAACTGAAGACTGTTGCCTTTGTTTGTAGAGTTTACTGCTAACTTCAGTTGTGGCCTTGTGCTCTCTTGGAGTTCGTAGAGTGGCTGACTATACTTGCATTGCTCTTTGACTGCTCCTTACTACACTGCAGTTTGTTCTTCCCTTGTGCTCTTTGATATCCAGTTAGTCCTTTCGTTTCAGAGCATAACGTTTATGATATGTGTTTGAGCCATTTCTAGTGTGCTTTATCATAGAGTCTATGTTCTTTAGGTGTTGGCTCTGTTGCTGTGTTATAGAGGACTGCTCTATAATCTTCTTGTTTGTTGTGACACCTTTGATGTAGAGGACTGCTCTACTTTAATCTTCAGACATTCTTCCTTTAGTCACATAGTGCTGCTCTATGATCTTTTGCTTTGTTTTGCTGAGACTGCATGAGTGCTTCTATTTGTCTTTAGACATATCTCTACGATCACTTGATCTTGCTGAATTTTTCATGCTCTACGACCTTTGCTTTGATGTAGGTCTAGAGCTTTAATGGATCGTAGAGTGATTACTTGACCTTGTCCTTTGATCTCTGTCATGGCTTGATGCTTTGGTTATATTTAGAGATCTTGTTATGTCTGATGGCTCATTCTCAGCTTGCTTGGTAGTCTTGAAGATTGCCACTTTATCTTCGAGTGCTTCAGCAGTGACTGCTCTATGTTGTTTCTTTGATTGCACTTTGTTCATGGGAGTCGTAGAGTGGCTTGCTTGAACTGACTCTACGAACCCATGTTAGCACAACGACTTTCTCTTTGTATATTCTACGATTCTGAGTAAGCCTTTGTTCAGCCGAGTCATACTCTACGAATGCCTTGCACTCTCTCCGTTGATATGCACAGCTCTACGATGCCCGGTAAATGCTGTAGAGTGATCTCTACGATCTGCTGAACCTGTTGCTGTGCATGCCTGGCAGACTCTATGATCTTGGAATTTGGCATTTCAAATGCCGAGGCAACTCTACGTCCTGCCGAGGCGACTCTACGTCCTGCCGAGGCGACTCTACGTCCTGCCGAGAGTGTTCTTCATTCTGCTGAGAGAGCTCTACGTACTGCCGAGAGTGCTCTACGTTTGGCCGGGGCAACTTTATATTCTGTCGAGAGAGCTCTACGTTTTCCTGGCAAGCCCTGTGATGGCATACTTGACTCTTCGATGTTGACTTACTGCTCTACGATTCTTCACTTAGTCAGTGTAGTGCTCTACGTTCAGTTTGGCCCTTTGTTTGTACATATATCATTACAGCATATAAGATCAACCTAACAAGTTTGATCTTTTTCTATTCTAAGTCCTTGTACGTCAAATTCATTTAAGGACTTTACAAAGCCTAATCTTACAAACATGTTTTGATCAGATAGATATTCATTCAGCTCAGATCAACCTAACATATTTGATCTTCTAAGTCCTTGTACATATATTTCATTAAGGACTTTACAGGGCTTTAATAGCATGAATGTTCTTCTTATCATTTTGTCATCAATCGAATCATATATAACAGTTAGTGGTAATCACATGCAGATTTGTCCCCCTATGTTAATGAGTGTAATACTCGCATGCTGATTCCCAACAATCTCCCTCTATTTGATGATGACAAAACCACTGATAGCATAACATTCAGTTTGAGTAATTCATGCAAGAGTATGAGTGCTGATATGACTTAAGATACAATAAGTCACTGTATGGCTAGGCCAAAATGAAATGATGTGCATTTAAGATTATTATTTACATCATTTCAAGAAATTAAAACATATGCAGTTCACAAGTTGTAATAATATAATCAAGGAGATGCTAGTTATTATCATAGTATAATTAATTCCTCCTTGCTTTGTTAGAGATGTACCTCTACTTCCTCGTTGATGCCTTGTGACTGCTGCTTTCTTCTACTTCTTCTTAGTTCTTCTCTGGCAGATGCTCCCCCTTACTTCTTGCTGGTTCTTCTCCTTCTTCTCCTGGCTCACTTTCTGTACTTCCTGCTGGTTCTTCTTCTTCTTTTCCTTGCTCCCCCTCAGTTGTTGGTGCTTCATGTTTGTTCTTCTTCTTCAGCTCCTTTCTTGTCATACTAGTACTTGTCCTCTTTTTGTTCTTCTTATGCTTATGATTCATCTTCTTTTTATGCTTAATCTTTTTCTCCCCCTTTTTGTCATCAATCATTTGAGAGAGATACTAGACATGCGTAATGAGCAGCTCAACTAAGTAGGAGGTATTACCAACTTCCATTTTCACTTCCTGCTGGCCAAGCTCCATTTGCTGAGTTAGGGACAAGCTGAGGTTCTTTACTTTAGTTGATAGAGTCTGAAGAGAGTATGCATTCTGTTGTTGGAGTTTCAGGGCCTCAGTTTTCTGCTGCTCAATAGACTTGAGATATATCTGATCTCGTTGATGTAGCTTTAAGGACATGTCTGTGAATGAGGCTTGCAACTGCTTGTAAAATTCATTGTCATCACCTCCAGTTACATTCTTTGCTGCTTTAGTAACTGAGGAAATGCTTTCAAGCAATTCTTCTGAATTTTTCAATAGCTCTTGATCAATCGAGAGATCTTCAAGGATTGGGGTAGTTGACTTGGCCTTCTCACTCTTATAGATGTTCTTAAGAGTAGTGATAATGTCGAATAACTCTCCGGTGTATGGGGAAGGAATATCGGAAGGTGTGCCATGCCTTATACCAATGTCAGGAAGTTTGATGGCTGCAGTCGTAGAGTTAGGGGGTTCCACAACCACTGTCTCTACGAACTGCTTTGCTGGAATGCTTTTATCAATGTTTTGTAACACATAGTATGGAATGTATATACCTTCAGCATGGTGGTAAAGTTTGAAGTGTTGAGTGTCCTTGATCAGCAACTTTGGGTAAGATTGAACTCTTGGGAAGTTCTGAGAAATCAACTTCAGATTTAGAAATTGTGAGTAGCACCAGCTGATGAAGCTTGTATCTCCAAATTCAATGGCCTTCAACTAGGGCATCCATGGGTAAAACCATGTCAGTTGTTCGCTATTAGGATCATACAGAACTGTGGTGCGATCAAGCTCAATGTCTTGAAAATTGTTGAGAAGATCCTCTATTGTCATAGACACCACTTTCATTTCACCATCTCCATAGTCTATCCATCTAGTTGGAAACACAACTTCAGGTTTGTCGGTTGCCTCTAGTACAATCCTTCTTCTCATTCGAGTGGTTGCTGGCTTGAAGTGGCTCTCTGATGCACTACTGCTAGTATCAGAGTCCAGTTGTACTTCCTCATCATCCATTGGTTCTTTGCCTTTACCAGTGACTCTGGTACTTTTTTCTTTCGAACTTGTTTCCTTCACAGAAGTTTCCCTTGATTCTTCAACTGACACATCAGTTGGCTGATTCTCATCACTTGCTTCCATGTCCTCATTATCTTCAGTTGATTCATTTGGGCTCTTTTCAACAGACATATCTATGTCCTCTCTTTCTGCTATGCTTGTGTTTTCATCCTTTCCAGCAGTTTCATTAAGGGAATCTGCAGCTTTTGCTTGATCTCCTTCACCATCACCTTCCTCAAGATCATATGTCACAGGTGTAGTTTCTTCTTTGCTCTTACGGCCTAAATGCTTCGTTATCTGCCTCAGTCTTGCACTCTGTCTTCTTAAGGGTTTGGCCATTGATGCTTCTGATGCTTCTTCCTCTTCTGTAGATTCTTCTTTTGAGGAGGAAGAGTTCTTCTTTGGGGATGCCTCAACTTTTACCTTATTTTTGAGTGATTTTGAGCGAATGGGCTCAGGGGATGAAGATTCTTCAGACTGAGATGATTCATCCTTCAGTGCACTAGCTTTCCTCTTCCCTTTGCTAGTCTTTGAAGTTCCTCTTCTGCTGCTACCAGAAGTTCTCAACTTCTTGTTCTCCATGGGGTTTTTCTTCCAATTGTCAAACATTTTGGGCGACATGACTTTATGGACATTTAGGGTTTCTCCCTCATCCTCCCCAATTTTGTTTTTCAGCCTCTTCTTCAGTATGATGCTCAAGAGCCTTCCATAGTAAATCTTTAGAACTGGCTTATCTGATGTCTTCACTTTCCTGGCTTCTTTTACTAACCAATCAGATAGTATCGCTCCAAAGTTCATCTTCTTGTTCATGATAATGGCGGTCATAATCTTCAGTTGTAGATCGCTCACAGTGTCATGTGCAGTATCTTTGCACAGAATACACTTGCCCACAATCTCAGCTAGGAATTAAAACTTCTCAGGAAACTCCTTTTTCTTCATTCCTTTCACATGGGGATTTTTCACATAGCCCATCAATTCCTTTCCTTCATCAGAATCGATTCCTTCTAGGGATGACAGACCTTTGTTGGTGAATCCCAAACACTGGTTGATTTTTGCGACATTTATCTTCAGTTTGATTCCACGAACCTTAGTAGTCAGAGTATCACCATCGATTACAGCATTCTGGTAGAATTCTTTGATAAGACCAGAGAAGATCTTGGTGTTTGACCCCAAGCACTCTGAGAATCCCGCCAGCTTCACACTCTCAAGAATTTCTTTGAATTTTTCGTCAATTTCTCCAAATTTGTCGAACCCAAGTTAAATGCCTGACACGACTTGGCAATTTTCCATAATGAGGGTTCTTGGAAAGAAGGATGTTTGACTGAGAATGGAGATTTGAAGTGATTAGGGTTTTGAAGCTTCTGGAGGTTGCTGGTTTTGATGATTCTAGGGTTTCAAGAGATCAACACAGCTTTATGAGAGGAGCGATGTTGATAACTGATAGAGAATGGCAACCGTCAGTATTCAAACTCTTACTTATTTTAGTTCCCTCCTTGTGTCAAGTACACGTGTGAGAGACCCATTTGCTAAACATGGCCAACTGTGTTGAAACTTTCATAACTGCTGCACATCAGTTACTAAGAGCGTGGCCCATGTCCTTTTGACTCTTTGACTTAGCCCGTTCATAGAGTGACTTGTTGTCGTTACCCTTTACTCTACGAACATGTCTTTTTTGAGAATAAGGCTTTGTCACACTTACTGCTGGCTTGCACTTATCTTGCAGATCTTGATGAGAGAATCTCCATTTAGGCTTGTAGTTGCTTCCTTCTGAAATAAGTAATCTTTGAAGGAAGCTTGTTTTCTCTTGGCATCCGAAATAACACTCTTCATGCTTTGTATTTGTAGTAGAGCAGAGTCATTTGCTAGGTGAAGATTTTCCCTTAGGACCAGCTTCTTTCTCTTCTAGAGAGCCTCATGATTAACTCTCTTCTAAGGGATCGACATTTCTCCTTTGTTTCTTTTACACTTTAAGCTCTGGAGAATTTTTGGTGATGCATTTTCGTTTAGTCTTTCGACAGGACCCAGGTAGCTTAGAAAGGGCAGGCCTCTAGGTTTAACAACTTAGGGCTAGGTTTGTCTCTGAGGCGCTTATCTGAAGAATGACTGTTTGGATATAGTGTATAGGGTGTCATCACTTTTATTCTTTGGGTTTAGTTAGATATGAAGCATGGGAGTAGTGTTTAGTAAGTTGTGGTCGTAGAGTCAACATACTCTACGACTTTGAATAGTATGGCTGACCTGGTTTGACAGTCGTAGAGTTTATGATGAGGATTCATTTGGTTCATCAGCCAAAGAGTTTTGGGACTCTGAGTCTGGGACAGGGTTAGGGATTTATAGGAGCTTTATTTTACTTGAGTCATGAAACGGTTGGGATCAAGGACTTGATTTGTCTCTTAACCTGCTGGAGAACTCTTGACCCTGCATGCTTACATTCCCTTTGTCTCTTCAATTTCCCTGACTCCTTATTAAATAGAGCATTGCTGAACTTATCAGATTGTTGCTTCCCCATAGTTGATACTTCCATTTCAGATGAAAGTCCATCTTTCTTTATCTGATCGTAGAGCCTTCTCTTTAGCACTGGTCACTCTACGACCCTTCCATCTGTACGCGTTCGTAAAGTTTGATGAAGACTTGAACTCTACGATCCTTTCATTTACACTGTGATCGTAGGGTTGATGAAGACTTGGGTCTTTGTACTGCTTCTTGAGAAGCTGCATTGTGCTGAATGGAGCTCCAACGTCTGAGAGGGATTTTCTGGAGAATTATGTTGTTGCTGTTTTTCAGAAGTTTGTTGATGAGGGTCATTCTTTTCTAACTTCTTCCTTGAATGTGTTTGAGTGAGGGTAGAGTGATCATGATACCTGTGGTGAATACAAATTTCTAACTTGGTACCCAATATTCTTTGGGTCCTGCTGGGTTAGTTCTTTTGAAAGCTCAAGTCTTCTCCAGACTGTATCTTCACAATTTATGCAGTTTAAATAAGGTGATAATCGAGCATGTTGTATGAGAGTGAGAGCGATGAGTGTGAAACAAATGTAGATTCTCAACCTTTTCTTTAGATGAGTATTTACCCATCATTTATGTTCCAGATATTTGAATTTTGGTAGAGTAGTGGTTAGTTCTGTGAGTTGAACATAGATGGTTCGTAGAGTTGATCAGTCTCTATGATCCTTCAGTGTGCAGCGTCAGACATGACTACATTCTACGACTTTTCAAATGCTTGGATCATAATGCATTACTCTTCATATAAGGTGTGAGAACTCAGGTAGGATCACTTTAAGTATATTCACGCCATAAATATCAGTGTTAGACCGTATGTGGTGATATTCATTGTATACAATCCCTACATGGATTTTCATATCTAATTGCAGACTCTCAATGTCAAGATAATGAATTTAATGAGGTAGTGCACACAATAGCAATTGCAAAGTAGTTTAGACATGTTTAGCAACAAGATGAGAGAATATACTATTTGCACAGACTTCAGACCTTCAACTTAAGGATTTTATTTTCAGCCTCAATCACTTACTTTCCTTTTCCCTTTTGGGGTAGAAAATGATTTCTTGATATGCTTACTGAAGTATGAAGATATGCAGCTATATATTATCCATTAAAGACATTTATATTTTAGGGAGATAGGATAGATACCTCACTGATGTCAATTTCTTGACAGTCAGTGGTGCTGCTAGCAACAATGCATTGTTTAGTTGAACTTTCTCAGGCCATTTCCAGTCTCATCATTTGTTCCTTCATTGTGCTCCATTGGCTGATATATTGAGCATATCTTTGAATTGTGCACTTGTTTGGTTATAACATCCCATGATCATTGATAAGCTTGAATGAACCTTTGAGTTCATATCTTGTAGAGTGGGAATATGTCATGCGTGTTGAGAAGCTCATGGGATCGTCGTAGTAAGTGCATGCCGCATTATCTTTTGGATATCCCCTTGTTCATCCTGTGTAGGACTTCACAAACATCTTGGGTGGAGATGCAGATTTTTTGTTTAATGGAGAGTATCTTTGATCTTACTGCATCTGTCTACTTCCTCCCTATGAAATGATCGATATGCTTAATGGCATCAGCACGCCTGGTGATGATGAGTTTTCCTTTAAGTCCATGGAAAAGCCTGGATAGCTTTAGGACAGTTTTTCTCCTGCACAAACAATTTTCAACTTGTTAGCTCATTGTCTCGTCAACCACTACCTAGACTTAGAACTGATCTAGATTTGTGCCATGGATCTACTCAAAGCGTTAGCTTTAGCATAATCATGAGAACCTGCTCTGATACCAATTGTTGGTTCCCTAAGACACAATGTGGATCTAGAAGGGGGGGTTGAATAAATCCTTTAAAAACTTTTTCTTTTTAACAATGAAAATAACAGTTATGAAGAAAATAATCAATTCATGCACAGCGGAATAATCATTAATAACCCCTTCATAGATTCAAGCTTATTCACTGATCAGTTTACAAGTCTATAATATGATTGATATTAGATATAATAATTCATTGATCATAAAGTAAATGATAAAAGATAAATGACACAGGAGATTTTAAGTGGTTCGGAGACGTAATAACTCCTACTCCACTTTTCTACTATAACAAGTAGGAATCCACTAAATGTTTTAGTCACAAAGACAAGGACTTTACGCCCTCCTCAAGTCCAGCAGACAAGAGTTGTTTTTAGCCACAAAGGCAAGGATCCTATGACCCTCCTCAACCCCTGCAGACACGGATCCTCTGACCCATCTTGTGTCTAGCAGACTTGAGTTGTTTTTAGTCCCTCGGACAAGGATCCAATGAACCTCTTCAAGTCCAGCAGACTTGGAAACCCGATTCACAAAGAACCCTTCAAGGCCAGCAGCCTTGGAACCTGTAGACTAAAGCCAGCAGCCTTAGAATCTCTTGTACCCTTTGGTACTCAGCAAGTCCAGCAGACTTGACTGTGTTTAGTCACTTAAGACAAGGACGTCCTGCCCTCTTTGGTGTGTTGATTGCTTGTTGGGTTGTGCTGCCAAGATGAACTTTTGATCTCCTTCATCTTCAGATACTTGGCAGCTGTTGATGATCTTCTTCTGGATGCTGCTTATAATGATCGTTGAGGCCCTTCTTTCTTCTGGTACATACCAGATGCAGATGATCACTTCCGTTGAACACTGGTTGACTTATCCAAGTCATTTCTTTATCTATTCAGCACATAGTGTTTCTTGCGTGATCATAGAGTTGTCCATTCTGGATTTGGTTACTCTAGATCTTGGCTTCTTGGTCATTCGACTCTCAGCTCATATGCCAGCCCTTTGGCATACCTCTTTGTTGCAGTGAAGCTTCTAGCTGATTGTATAGTTGGTGTTCTTGCTCTCTTGCTTACTGCGTACCAACACACCCATATTCGAGTGTTGTTCTTTCTTTTGTAGTTCTCTATTTTCTTTTCATTGGAAGCTTGCCATTGATATCTTCCCGTTGCACTTCTTTCCGCTGGAGACTAACTTTCTGTAGATTTGTTTATTGTACCACTGAGCATTTTGCTTCCCTAAATTTGCTAGTGATTGCTGAGTCAGCATCCATTAGCTGGTACCAATGTGGTGGAGTCACATGCGCTATCTTTTGACTGCTACCGATATGACTGTTTGTGCTCCACTCAACTTGGTTATATATTATACTCCTTTATATATTCAGCCACTCATCTTGGAACAGCAATCCTGAGTGCCCTAATATCTTTAATCCAGCCGGCACTTTTTACTTGCTCTATGATCATCTTAGGTGTAGCCTTACTCTTAGATCGTAGAGTGAACTGCTTGTTTCCAACTGAAGACTATTGCCTTTATTTGTAGAGTTTACTGCTAACTTCAGTTGTGGCCTTGTGCTCTCTTGGAGTTCGTAGAGTGGCTGACTGTACTTGCATTGCTCTTTGACGTGCTCCTTACTACACTGCAGTTTGTTCTTCCCTTGTGCTCTTTGATATCCATTTAGTCCTTTCGTTTCAGAGTATAGCGTTTATGATCTGTGTTTGAGCCATAGCTAGTGTGCTTTATCATAAAGTCTATGCTCTTTAGGTGTTGGCTATATTGCTGTGTTATAGAGGACTGCTCTATAATCTTCTTGTTTGTTGTGGCACCTTTGATGTAGAGGACTGCTCTACTTTAATCTTCAGACATTCTTCCTTTAGTCACAGAGTGCTGCTCTATGATCTTTTGCTTTGTTTTGCTGAGACTGCATGAGTGCTTCTATTTGTCTTTAGACATATCTCTACGATCACTTGATCTTGCTGAATTTTTCATGCTCTACGACCTTTGCTTTGATGCAGGTCTAGAGCCTTAATGGATCGTAGAGTGATTACTTGACCTTGTCATTTGATCTCTATCATGGCTTGATGCTTTGGTTATATTCAGAGATCTTGTTATGTCTGATGGCTCATGCTCAGCTTGCTTGGTAGTCTTGAAGATTGCCACTTTATCTTCGAGTGCTTCAGCAGTGACTGCTCTACGTTGTTTCTTTGATTGCACTTTGTTCATGGGAGTCGTAGAGTGGCTTGCTTGAACTGACTCTACGAACCCATGTTAGCACAACGACTTTCTCTTTGTATATTCTACGATTCTGAGTAAGCCCTTGTTCAGCCGAGTCATACTTTACGAATGTCTTGCACTCTCTCCGTTGATATGCACAACTCTACGATGTCCGGTAAATGCTGTAGAGCGATCTCTACGATCTGCTGAACCTGTTGCTGTGCATGCCTGGCAGACTCTACGATCTTGGAATTTGGCACTTCAAATGCCGAGGCAACTCTATGTCCTGCCGAGGCGACTCTACGTCCTGCCGAGAGTGTTCTTCATTCTGCTGAAAGAGCTCTACGTACTGCCGAGAGTGCTCTACATTTGGCCGGGGCAACTTTACATTCTGCCGAGAGAGCTCTACGTTTTCCTGGCAAGCCCTGTGATGGCATACTTGACTCTGCGATGTTGACTGACTGCTCTACGATTCTTCACTTAGTCAGTATAGTGTTCTACGTTCAGTTTGGCCCTTTGTTTGTACATATATCATTACAGCATATAAGATCAAACTAACAAGTTTGATCTTTTTCTATTCTAAGTCCTTGTACATCAAATTCATTTAAGGACTTTACAAAGCCTAATCTTACAAACATGTTTTGATCAAATAGATATTCATTCAGCTCGGATCAACCTAACATATTTGATCTTCTAAGTCCTTGTACATATATTTCATTAAGGACTTTACAGGGCTTTAATAGTATGAATGTTCTTCTTATCATTTTGTCATCAATCGAACCATATATATAACAGTTAGTGGTAATCACATGCAGATTTCTCCCCCTATGTTAATGAGTGTAATACTCGCATGCTGATTCCCAACAGATCATTTTCAATGACTTCTAACTTAATGAGCCTTTCAGAATGTGAATATTCCTTGCTTACAAAGTAGACAATTTGTTCCACTATCATAGAGTAGTAGTTTCTTTTCACGATCTTCTTGTTGCTCTGTGAGCTGCTTCTCATTTCTTCTGGATTGATGATCGACTTTTAGCTTTACGGGTCTTCATCATTCTACGATCGTTGAATTATTTTGCGATCATGATTATTTCTTGTGCAGCTTTTATGCATCTTCCTTTTGTACTAGGTAATACCAACACTTTTGCCATTCTTTCTCATGTTGAGTTTGATTGTTGAAACCATAGGAATTTTCATAGAGACACTTCCTCAAGCAGATCCTTGTTGTATCTCTTTGTTAGGTTGATGAAGATCAATCTGCTTTTCTGGAAACCAATGGAGTGATTTAGCTTGCTCATCATGCTCAATTTAAACCTGATAGACTAGAAGCATTTTGATAGCTTTCAATAATAGTTTTCGTCATAGTCACTTTCTTTCTTCTGAGAATAGTCTTCAGCCTTGCCTCGCCCCAGCTTCATCTTGTTTCTTGATAGGCAGCTTTAACTTCTTCAGTCGTAGTGCAGCTTGATGACAAAGATTTCGTTCTACGATCTTCTATTTATCCAGCGATCAACCCCTTGAAGCCAAAATCCAGTTTACAAGTATATTTCTTCCTGAATCTCCTTTGTTGTTTCAAATTTCTTGCACACGGTCTTTATACTTAGATCTTTTGTTTTTAGCTGTTGAGAATTTTGATAATGTCGATTATCTTTCTTCTGGTTGCACCCCTTTACTATGTGCTTTTGAGTGGAGATGCTTTATTTCACCATGATATTAACAATATCAATGAATCTTATCAGATTTACTAAATTAATAGGTGAGTTTGAACTTCCTTTTTAACCAGTTTCTTTCTTTTCTACAAAAATTCAAGATTTAAATCTTCTTTATGAGGACTGCCTTCCTTCTCCGTTTATTTGCCTTTATCAGAGATCAGAATTCCACGTACTCTTTTTGCATTCCTGCATAATTATTTATTGTAATCCTCAAACATAGTCTTTGATTCAGCTCCATGGAATTATCATTTAGCATCCTACATACTTATTGATTCGTAGATTCTTTTGAACTGAGAGCTCTACGATCTTCTGGTCTTGTTCTACGATCGTTGAGTTCTAATTCTACGTCTTTAGCTTTTGTGATCGTAAGATCCTTCTATGCTTAGACATGAGAGTCCATCATTGATTTCTTTCTATTGCTAATTCTTCTGCCTTGTCTGATTCACCTTGGTCACCTTTATCCATTATGACTTGGAATGGGATTTCTACCATTAAGAGAGTCTTGTTGAATACTCTGTAGATTTGGCTTTTCCATAGATTGTCAACTAGAGATTCCTTAACCATCTTGAGTTGAGACTTCTTCTGATGTCTTGACAATGTTGAGAATAAACTGCAAATAGTCAAGTGCATGAGACAGTACTGATATTTGGCTTTTCTCTTTTCCATAATTCGTAGGATGCTTTCTTGAACGTAGAGTGAATCATCGGTGATCACTTCTTATTGCCTTGATCTTCTCACCCTTCTCATTCACGCTCAGCTTTGAAGGATTTGATCGTTGAGTGCAGATTTCATCCTTAGGACTCAAGGAGATACCCATGAATACCTGAGATATGTTTTCACTTCATCTAGTGAGTATCCTTTTTCCTTCAGGACCAGCAGTTAGAGAATTTCTTGAATAAATCCATGAGCTGCAACCGCAAGAGCTTCTCCTTTGAATTAACTATTTTGCTTCTGGATGAGTCTCTTAAACTTTTCTCAATACAATTGGGCTTTAACGTCCTTCTTACTAGATCTCTGACAACATTGTCATTTACATATATTGATCCAATTATCTTCACATAGTTGATTTCTAGGTCTCAATCTTGACACTGGTGGTTGAGGAAAATATCTTGAAATCCCTTTATCATGCATGCGACTAGCGCTCAATCATTTACTACTTTAATTTATCAACATAGGCATATCAATGAGAGAAACTGTTATACTCTCAATTTGATTAATCTCTCATTTTTAAGGAAGTTATTTCTGAAGACAGTTGAAGACTTCTTGGCATAGATTCCTTGAAACCAGTCATGCTCGTGATCACCCACTTGAAGATACATCAGTTGAGGTCAGTGGGTATTAATATTTGCAAGCGTCCATCATCTTCACCTTGATCATCATATGCTGCAGCTTTTGACAGAACTTCTAACATTGCTTCATGAATATTTAGAGCAACTCTTTTGCAGTTTCTCTCAACTTCAGATAAGATCTTTGAACTAAAACGAAGACTCAAACTTATCGTAAAGCTTCTGGTTGGGCATATCGAGCAAATACTTTGATCCATGATTGATACAGATACTGACGTATAGTATATACATAAAGGATTATTAAACACTTTTAGGCTCATATTCTTGTTAGGCTAGATTCTGCCACAAACGTTCGAACCAATGAGAAGTACTTTTGATCTTTCTTAAAACATAATAATGCTTCTTTCAGAGGTACAGGTTTCAGTACCTTTTAGCATCGTTAGTAGAACTTCTCGAACTTCTTGGAGGCAGAGATATCTTCAAGCAATTCATCAATTAGGCTCATCAATAAAATATTTTTGGTTCCTTCATCTTGTTGTATCAATTTGATTTTATGATTGTCTACTTGACTACTACCTTGCTGAGATCATCTGAAATTGAAGTCGATTTGATTGGAATGACACGGAGCATACAACATCAGATAGTTCATCATCAATAGCATTCACATACGTGTACCTGCATGTTCAAAATTTTAATTTGTAAGCTTGTTCATAGGAAATGGCTTACTTCAACTACTAAGTTCAGAACAAGTTTTATTTGGTGCCATAGGATCAACTCAAAGCGTGAGCTTTATGTTCGTGAGAACATGTTTTGATACCAATTGTTATTTTCCAGAGGCACACTAAAGATCTAAAAGGGGGTTGAATAGATTTTTAAAACTTTTCAGTTTATTAAAGAAGCATTACCAAGTCGTTCATTTAATCAACCTTGATTTTACACAGCGGAATATTAGTTAGAAAACTCCCCTTAAAGATTTGTAAAGATCTCAGTTCTAAATTTAGTTCACATTCAAGTTAACCATTCATCACGTCCACTAAACACATTAGGTAAATGACAGAATGTAAAAGACAAAAAGTAAAAGACCCATGAGAGTTTAAAGTGGTTCGAAAACTGAACAACTCCTACTCCACTCTTCTAAGTAGGAAATTCACTATGAATTCGGTCACACTGACTAGGACACTTTGCCCTTTTCAAGCCCAGCAGACTTAGATATTTAGTCCATCGAACAAGGACACTCTTGCCCTTTTCAAGCCTAGTAGACTTGGAAATTTAGTCCCTCAGACAAGGACATTATTGCCCTCTTTAAGTCTAGCAGACTTGAAAATTTACTCCCTCGGACAAGGACACTCTTGCCCTCTTCAAGCCCAACAGACTTGGAAATTCCTTAGTACACTAAGTACTCTTCAAGTCCTTCAGACTTGGAATCAGGTTTGTTGTTGATAGATGTTGGAGGTGCTGCTGAGATGTCGTTTAAGCTCCATTATCTTCAGATACTCTACAACTTGATATGATCATCCTTAAGATGTGATTGAGTATTGCAATGATGTTCAGCTTCTTCAGGTACTCAATCATCTTCTTGTGATCATCGGTTGTGCTGCTAAGCCTGGCAATTCAGCTCCTTCTTATCCTTGGTGCTTGACAACTGCTCATGATGGTCTCCAAGTTAGTATTGATGCTCCTCTTCTTGTGCTTAGTAACTCTGAACACTTCTCTTGTAGTAGAGTTAATCTTCTCTACTTCTTCATTCTTTTAGCTTCTTAGTGTTCTTGGTAGATCGTAGAGTGTGCTTCTGTATATTCTTTCTTGATCTTTCACTCTTCGATTTTCTATGTCTCTCTGCCATCTCTCCAATCCCATTTGATGTTTAAAAACCGGTGCTCTTATATAGTCGGGTGTTAAGTTTCCTGTTGAAAAGTGTCTGTGGGAAGCATTTAATGTGCAGATTCTTTGATATCCTTGATGTTGACTTTCTGGAGCTGTTGTGTCAGCGTACTCTTTTTGGTCCATGACTTGTCACATCAACCTGCAGCTTTACTTGTTCATTTGACAGGTCGCTTTCTACAAACTAGCTGTTAGACACATTTTTGCTTTCCATCAAGGATATATGGCTGGGCACTTTGTGATCTTCTGATTTGCAACGTTTCTCTGTCAGACCCCTTGTCAAACCAGACTTTACTCTACGATCTTGCTGTCTTAGTAGAGTAGTAAGAGACATAGAGTTGAGCTCTATGATTTGCTCAGCAGTTTGCTTTACGAATGAGTGCATTATGAACCTTGGGCAGATTTAGAAGTTCTATGTTGTTGGAGATAACTTTACGATCTTGTTGTCTCTTTGAAGTTTTACGAAGTAAGCTACTGCTTTACGATCTCTGAGTGACTCTGCGAATTTACTTGTCTTTTTACGATCAGGCAGAGTACCTTTACGACTTGACCTTTACTTGTTCATCCTTTAATTGCGTGTTTATGATTCACAAGTGAGCTTGTTGTCGTCTTTTCATCTTCATGATTAACTTTACAATTTTACAATCTTTCCTTTGTTCTGATTGCTTTTAGGCTGCTCTATTATTTTGATAAGTTATTTGAATCATCGACACTCTGAACAATCCTTAAGTTTCTTCAGTGATTATTATTATGACCAGATCTGCACTTTAAGAACTGAGGTGATCTTTATGTTAGGAACATAAACTTTAAGATGTACATTTCTTTGTTTGCACAGGAAGACTTTGCTAACTACTATCTTTTCAACCATCTTAGTTATTTTATGATTCTGCAAGTAGCTTTATGATCTTGTCTGTACTGAACGATCTAAGAGTTGCTTTACGATTTGACTTTTACTTTGCAATTCTCTGAAGCACTCTATGTTCAGTCTTTGCCTTATGAGCTTGCTAGACTTTATGATTTCGTTCGCTTTACTAGATGATCTTTGCTTAGCTAACTGAGGTGACCTTTTCGATAAGTGCAACAGCTCTGCAATCTTTCATATGCTTTACGATCATAAGTTAACTCTATAATATGACATCTTCTCTTTACAATCTTGGCAGAGTAACTTTACGAACATAAGATTCCTAATCACTAAATATCATATTTATTTAGTAAGATCAACCCAACATTGTTGATCTCTTTATGTTAGGAACATAAACTTTAAGATGTACATTTCTTTGTTTGCACAGGAAGACTTTGCTAACTACTATCTTTTCAACCATGTTAGTTATTTTATGATTATGCAAGTAGCTTTATGATCTTGTCTGTACTGAACGATCTAAGAGTTGCTTTACGATTTGACTTTTACTTTGCAATTCTCTGAAGCACTCTATGTTCAGTCTTTGCCTTATGAGCTTGCTAGACTTTATGATTTCGTTCGCTTTACTAGCTGATCTTTGCTTAGCTAACTGAGGTGAACTTTTCGATAAGTGCAACAGCTCTGCAATCTTTCATATGCTTTACGATCATAAGTTAACTCTATAATATGACATCTTCTCTTTACAATCTTGGCAGAGTAACTTTACGAACATAAGATTCCTAATCACTAAATATCATATTTATTTAGTAAGATCAACCCAACATTGTTGATCTTTCTAGTCTAAGTCCTTGTACACATAATTCTTTGAAGGACTTTACAAAACTTGCTATACAAGTAAACATTAGTCATTCAATCGTTGAATATCTAGATTACTCTGCTTACAACATTCACATTACGAACATGCAGAGTAACTCTACGATAAGATCAACCTAACATTATTGATCTTTATACTCTAAGTCATTGTACATGTATTTCTTTTGTAAGGACATTACAACCTTCAGAGCCAAATGAATTTTAATCTTTTATCAAGCATTGCATCAGTTAGTTATTATCAAACTATATTCATCAAAGATAAATTGTAATTCATAACATTCATCAATATATCATTTTCTTGACATGTCAAATGTAAGCACACAATCAGATAGTTCACATAAGTCAATATGATCAGATAGACATATAAACACATAATCACCTTAGCACCTAAACACCTAATCACTTTAGATAATCAAGCACACAAGCATGTAGTCACATTAGCACATAAAGACATAATCACGTAGATAATTAATCACATGGGCACGTAGACATATTAGCACATAAACACATAGATAATTAATCACATAAGCACGTAGACATAATTTCATTTAAACAATCAAGATAGTCATCATCAAATCAAACAACCTTCAATAGGTAACACTAGATTTGAAAAAGCCATGTTAGACTTAGGAGCTTCTATCAATGTCATACCATATTCTATATTTGCTTCATTGAAACTTGAACCCTTGAATAAAACTGGTATAGTGATACAGTTGGCTGATAGATCTAATGTTTATCCTAGAGGTGTAGTTGAGGATGTTCTTGTGCAAGTCAATGATTTGATTTTTTCTACTGATTTTTATGTGCTTGATATGGAAAACACCAAATGTTCTTGTGCAAGTCAATGATTTGATTTTTTCTACTGATTTTTATGTGCTTGATATGGAAAACACCAAAATACGCCTATTTTGTTAAGAAGACCATTTTTAAATACATCCAAAACTAAGATAAATGTTCATAATGGTACACTTTCAATGGAATTTGATGGCAAAATTGTTAAGTTCAATATTTACGATGCCATGCGATATCCTAATGATGATAATCCTATTTATTCTATTAATGTGGCTAACTCTTTAGCACTGGAAACCTTTGACCTTGTTGAAAAAGATGACTTGAAAATTGCATCTAGTAAAAATATTGATGAAGGAACTGTTGCAGCTTTGAGTGGTGCTCCGAAGTTAGGTTATTTCCATATTGTAATCGATCCGGGGGATCCAGAGAAGACGATTTTTACATGCCCATTTGCTCTTCGTTATTTGATGACAAAGAAAAAGGTGAAACCCAAATCGCAATCGCCCCGAAGTGCCTTTGATGTATTTTGAGAGAGGGAATTTGGTCGAGCTAAAAACTATAAACAAAGGCACCGTATGGGAGGCAACCCATAGGGGAGTATCTCTTTACTTTTCTTTGCATTTTTCCTTTACATTGGGGACAATGTAAGTTTAAGTGTGGGGGGAGGATTTAGGGTAATTGTTATTTTATTTATTTTATTTTATTTAGGTTGATTATTTTTGTTAGTTTGGATTTGAATTTTGTGGGTATATTCACAGCAAACCCTCACGAGCAAAAACTCATCCACTTGGGGTAACCTTGGGGTTTAAAAACTTGTTGCACATGCTAAATGTAATTGTGTTTCCTACGAAAAGGGGGTAGTTTTTAGGATGAGTCACTTAAGCAATAAGTTGATTTGGATTTTAATTTTTGACCAATGATAAAATTTTGGTTTTTCTTTAATAACTTTTGTAGTCTGAATTTGATTTTCTTTGTTGATTATTACTTTATTTGAGACCCTTTATTCTTGAGCAAATGTCCATTTGGTTGACCTAGTTTTAACTTGGAAAGAATTTATTTGATTGAATGAATTGGGGGAGAAATTTTGGAAGTCCATTGCTTCTTTGGTCATAATTTGAAGTGGATATGAGGTATTATTTAAAAAAGGAGAAATGATTTAGGCAAATTTTAAAAGTTTAAAAAAAAAGAGAAAAGACAAAAATAATAACGATTCATGTGGTAGGTTGAGATGGAGCGTAAAACGCACTCACTCATAAACACATGACATGCGAGATGGAGCGTAAAACGCACTCGTTAATAAGATGGAGCATAAAATGCATTTATCGAAGAAAGAAAGAAAGGACAAAAAACTTTTGATCCCCTAGTGTTATCTGCTTATGTTAATTGAGAATGGTATGACAATAAGTGTTTGAGTTCCTCTTTTTCCTCAAGGCTTTGATTTCATAAGTTTTTCTGAGTTCTGATTGGGTTGATACATGTGGATTCACACACATGTGAAGGGTTAAGAGTAAAGTGAGATTAATAAACAAGTCCGAATTTTAGATTATGCATTGTTTTGATGTTTTTCAAGAGTTAGTATTTTCAATCTTTGAGGTTAATGTTGAAGTTCGTATTAATTTATAGCTCAAGTTTGTTAAGTTAGTCAAATTTGATGAGAATAAAATATATTATGTTTTTATCCCCTAATGCTTAATCTTTTGTATTTATTTTGTGCATAAATACACTCATTATTCTTATATTTTGATTTAAGATGCAATTAAAGGAGTTCGTGACTTTGGAAGTGTTTTGGAGACAAATTGAGTATTATTTGGGCTTAAAGTAAAAGGAAGGGCAAAGTTGTAATTACGCGAGTACAGGAATTTAATATTTTATTACAATAAAGTCAATATTTTGGTATTCAAGTAGTATTATTTGGGCTTAAAGTAAAAGGAAAGGCAGAGTTGTAATTACGCGAGTACAGGAATTTAATATTTTATTACAATAAAGTCAATATTTTGGTATTCAAGTAATATTTAATACTCCTATTCATGGAAGGAAATAAACAAGAAGAATCCTACAAGGAGAATGAATGAGGTGGAACAATCTTGGTATGCTAATCAAATCTAATGAAGGAAAGGAAAGTTTATTGAGAAAATCTCTTTGAAGGAAATTGATTGTCATTAGGAAGTCAATTCATAGAAGGAATTGATTGAACCTTGATGCTTATAAATAGAGGATTACCAAGAGAGCTTAGGGGACTTGTCTACAAACTTTCCTCTCTATTATTCTTTGGTATTTTCAAGGTCATGTATAGCTAAATTTTTATTCTTCGTTTAAGTGAACAGAAGCCTCAGATTATTAAACTATGAGATCTAATTGGTTTTAATTGTTCAATTTATATTTTGAGTATTGATTATTCTTCTGTGCTTAAATTCTATGATTGATATGTTTAATCGCTTGAGTGCACACTAGTTTATTATTCGTTGAAATCAACTGCTAAATTAGATATCAAATCCGTAATTGTTTGGTCACTCTAATTTGTGAAGTAACTAAGGTTAATAATTAACTGCAGATCGGAAGGTTATTACATCTTAGGAAAAATACTCAACTAAATTAAATGCAACCGCTTGTTCTTGTGTTGTTTAGCTTCATCGGTATTTTTAATTCTTAAAGCTGCTACTAGATTAAACTTTCAGCGCTTGTTTAAAGTTGTTTAGTAGTTAGGGTTTTTTAGATCGTTTGTTTCTATCTAACTGTAATTAAGGAAAGACATGGAAGCAATTCTAAGGATGAATATTCAAGATATTAATTGTTATTGCTTGCATTAATGATCAGTGTATGATTTTGAAGGTGGAAGTTGACTTAATCCAAGGCTCGTTCTTTTGATTATTTCGTTAAATTATTTTGTTTATTCAAAGTTTCTTTTTTACTCAACCCCCCATTCTTGTTTACAAAGTATAAAAGTAGATTAATCGTTCTCTGTGGGATCGACTCTTATTTGCACTACTACGTAAATATTGTTTGCAGTAAAGTTTTAATTTTGGTTGTCTACGACAAGACACCAATATCCTAGAGCCTTAATTAAGATATAATTAAAGTTAGGATCTTACATTGATTTCCTAATTACTCAATTATATCTTCAATCCTTCATGCCTTTAATCTTTTGCAAAACAAAGGCTTCAAGAAATCTTTTAATATCCTATAAATGCATCAGTAAATATTTAGTATAATGAGAAAGTCATCATCAAAACTTTAAAGTTAGAATATGACCAAGTCAACAATGTTATTCAGTTTTAAGGTTTGACATGTATCATGGAGATATATCGTCTCCAACCTATAACAAACCAATCGTGGTAGGGGCGATAAAGACCTTAAGGACAAGGATCACATGTGTCATATATTCTACTACAATTTTGATTCTACGAAAATACGATTCTAATAATAAAGAGTCACATTATTACAAGATCTTCTAGTAGATTATCAACATCCTATTGCTACTTAGTCCTTCCTTTTTTTAAAAAAAATTAGAGTATATTTGTGACCACACAAATAATGTAATTAGTGATTCTATTATTATTTTTGTTTATATTTAGTTTTAGAAAATCAATTATGTTTCGGTAAATAAAAAGTTCTTAAACGAATAAAAAGTAAAAAAAAAAGTGTTTGATATTAAAAAAAAAGTTCTTATCACCCATTTCAAGTTTAAATTACTAAAAAAAAGACTTTGAGATGTAAAAAATAGTAATTGGTGATTTAATAAAATAAATAGGGACACATTAGTAATATATTTGGTCAAACATGATTATCAAATTTGACACGAAATTTGTTTCAGATTATTTTCACAAAAAAATGATTATAAACAATTTCAAAAGCTGATTATCAAATACTTTTTGCTTATTAAAATTGATTATACTCAATCTCAAACACCTTAATAGATACAATTTTTTTATCCCTTTAAAACTAGAGATTCATTTATATTTCTACTAAAAATAACACAAAGTTTTTAACATACTATTATTTATTCTTAATTAATTGAGTACACTATTAAATCACAATTACTATATTTTTAAGCAGCGTTAGGGATAAGTTTAAAAAAATAAATTTATTCTTAAAAATTATCGTTTTATAAATATATTTCTAATTTTAAAATTGAGATAATAATGTTAGGGAACCGTGAAGCCACTAAAAGTGAAAAGATAGACTTGCTAAGTCAAGCACCTCCATAGGGAATACTTTCAAGCAAGCAAGTCAGCAGAAGGTTCCACTTGTTGGAAGGGCACACTATAAAGGGTAGCAGTACTGGGTTATAATTTATATTGTCAGGTTCATTAGTGATACTTATTAGAGAATAATAACGCAATAAAAAATATTAACAAAGATAAATTGAAAGAAAAACAAACACACAAATATAAAACTTATATGATTACTCAAATGTTAGGCGAGTATATGGTCAGGGATAAATCAGTCTCACTATCTTTTAGAATTTTGTACTTGATACGATATATGATCCTTTCCTTATATAATAAAATTTAAGAAACTCTAATTCAATACGAAAGCTACCCAAAATGTAATTAGCCATGTTCCTTCCGGTCTAACTGGACCTCCTCTTCAGGAACATACCTAATCATCTTTTGGGTAAACTTTAGAATCACCTCTAAATTAAAGTTGAATAAAATTTTACCAATAACAAAATACAATAATCAAGAGTTAACCCCTTATTAGTGAGTGCTTCATTTTATTTTATTTTTGCTAAATTGTTTGTGTATAAAAAAAATAGACATATTACAATGACTAAAGGGCATACCCCCAGAACATACAATGATATCAGTATCCTAACATATAACAATATTTGCATTCTACGAACTAAACTAGCTCTAAACATAAAGCAAACAAATAGGCGACAAACCCAAAACAAACCAGCCTTGAAGCCCAAGAGAAAACAAGTGGACCCCATAAGTCAGTTAAATGAAAGCAAAATAGCCTATTTAAAGGGTTATTTACACTTCCCAGTACATTTTTTAAAAAAATTACAACAAAAGTGCATTCGAAAAATATTTACAGAATTAATATATTTTTTATATCTTATTTACATAATTATTGTATTTGGTATCCCTTTAGTTTAGTTGAGTATTTTAATGGGTTGCTGATGTGACAAATTAGTTTTTCAAATGGTAATTGTTCCCAGTTTTTGTGAATAATCTGTGAAAATGTGAATACATGCCTTTCCCATTTGTGATTTCTTGCGGTTTGTTATAGGATGATTTCTATGAGGAAGAATGTTACGAGGATGGTTGATAAGAAGAATGATGGGAAGAGAAAAAGAATTAGGGAGGATGATTCTTCTAGGAATGTGAAGAAATATATGAAGGCTGGTGTGGTCAAGTCCCCAAAGCAGGGGAAGAAGGGAGTGGTCAAATCTCCTCTTGAGGATAAGAAATCGGGGAGAGAGGTTTCTAAGAAACATAAGGAATTACTGGATTTGGAGTCTGATTTTGAAGATCCGCCAAACAAAGTTGGGAATGAAGCTAAAGACGATGCTTATAGCCGGAATATTATCCCCCACCAAAAATATCTTAAGGTGTGCTATTTTAATTGTTTTTAAGAATTTGGAATCCTTAGTTGTTTCTGGCTACTTGTGAATTTGTTTTGGAACTGGTGTTGTCATATTTAGTAACTGATTAATATGTATTTGTTAAAATGGTTAAGTACCCTCCAAGTGGAGGGTTGGTTACTATTATATTTTGATTTGGTTACTAGGTACTTTTTGACAATACAGAGGTTGATTAAATTGGTTTTGGAAACCTGCTGATTGTGTTTTGGTTACTAGTACTGATATATTTGGATACTGACGATTGTGTAGATGTTGAAATGAATTTTTTTACTCAAGAGTTGTGTTGTGGTGACTGTTCGATTCTGATTTGGTTACTGTATACCTTATGTTAATGCAGATGCTCATTATTATTTTTTAGTACTGCAGTTTCGATTTGGTTACCTACTTTAATGTGTTTGATTAATTTGGTTTAATTTGAGGTTGTGAGTATTTTGCTTGTTTGTCTATGGTAATGTATTGTATTTGAAGATTTGGGATTTATATTGGGAGGAGCGCTATCGCAATTTCACTAGGAAAATAATTTATTGGTCTGCCATGGAAGTGCTCATTGTCATTATGAAGAAATTGACTGAAGATTAGTTGGAAAAGCTTAAGTTGACTTGTTTTGGGAACTTTGTAGATGTTGGGGAGCCGCAAATGTTTTCACAAATAATCCATCATTCTTTGGTGAGAGAAGTTTATCAAACGGACAAGGGGAAGATGTGGTTTTTGTTTGGTGAGAAAAGGGTAAGATTCGGACTGTCAGAATTTTGTTTAATTTCTGGTTTGAGTTGGCAAGGAAATGAGGATATTTCTACATTCAAGGGAAGGGAAAATCAATTAGTAAAAAAATTTTTGGACATGAGGTTATGACCTGTACTAGTATCGGGAGGATATATCGGAGGGTTGTATTTGATGATGAGGAAGAGGTTGTTAGGATGTACATTATATTCTTGGTTTTCAATTTCCTACTAGCTACTGTTTCAGATAATCATGTTGATGAGGTATTGATTTTCTTTCTCTCTTATGGCGACCTTGATAGTTATCCGTGGGGAAAATTTGTCTTTAAATAGACGAAGAATTCTTTATCCCTTGCTGTGAAGGGATATTTAAAGAAGGGCATGAATGGGGGTGTTATATATAATTTTTACAAGGACAATTATTGTAAATCTTATAAGTTAAATGGATTGCCCTATGTTTTTCAAGTTTTCTTGTTTGAAACCATTCCAACTCTTAAAGTCCAGGGTTTCTGTATTGATGAGAATCTGTCAGAAGTTAGATTATTTAGATGGAAGGAATTAAGGAAGACTCCCAAAAATGACAAGTTGAATGATTTAGTGTTTGGTTCTGGACTGGTACGTCGGTTACCATTAACATTATGTTTGGTTACCATTAACATTATATTTGGTTACTGATTTTAATTTATTATTTTTCGTGTACTGTTTTGTTTCTTTTAATTGTTCAATGTTTTAGAGATGCTATATTTAGTGTTATCACTCTGTTTTAGTTGAGGATACAAATGCTCAATCCTACGGATGATGAGAAGGATCGTTTGGATTTAGTTGGTTTTCACTTTTTCCATGGACATGATGGGGGCTCTAATGTTGTTGATATGAAAGTGGATGAAACAAGTAAGGGTAGAGATTTGGGGTGTTCAATTTCTAATGTCAAAAATATTGTCGATACACTGGTGAAGCCTTTGGAAAAGAAGGTGATTGAAGTTAAGAAAGAAATTGAGAAGTTGGGGGTTGATTTGAAGTTTGAATTGCATGTTTTCCATATCGATATTTGCAGAAACATAAGTAAGATTTTGAGAGAGCAGCTACATGGCCGCCCTAATGTTAGTGAAGGTGGGAGTGAAGGTGATAATGATGATGATGATGGTTCGGAAGGCCGCAATAATGGTAATGAGTTGGATGATGATATATCTGATAAGTCTGATGATGTAGGTAATGGTTTGAATGATGCAAACCAATTTGATGGAAAAACTGATGATGATGTTGGTGGTATGGGTGGGGGTTCACAGTGATGGAGATTATGACAAGGTTAAACATTTTTGTTTGTTTTTTATGTGTTATATATTTTTGTTGTATTGATTATTTAATGTTTTTTATTTTTACAGATTGACAAGAACAATGACAAACCAACTTTTTATATTTTAAGCCAGACTTCTAGGAAAGAAATTAATGCAAACCAATTTGATAGATAAACTGATGATGATGTTGGTGGTATGGGTGGGGTTCACAGTAATGGAGATGATAACAAGGTTAAACATATTTGTTTGTTTTTTCTATGTTATATGTTTTTGTTGTATTGATTATTTAGTGTTTTTTATTTTTACAAATTGAGAAGAACAATGACAAACTAACTTTTCATATTTTAAGCCAGACTTCTGGGAAAGAAATTATTGTTTTTACCCTTATTGGGGTTCATATTGATAGAGATGATGACAAGGTTAAACATATTTGTTTGTTTTTTCTGTGTTATATGTTTTTGTTTTATTGATTATTTAGTGTTTTTTATTTTTACAGATTGGCAAGAACAATGACAAAATAACTTTTGATATTTTAAGTCAATCTTCTGGGAAAGAGCTTGTTATTTTTACCCCTACTGAGGTTCGTGTTTTTTTCAATCTTAGTTACCTTCATAGATTAGATTGGTTACTTCCTTATAGTATTTCTGTTACTGCTCAGTCAATTTGGAGTTTGTAGTTGAAATTCTAATTGTATTTGTGACCTGTTTTGACAATTGCTAAAGGGGGTAAAATCGAGGCAGAAAATAGTTCGGTAGTTGATGAAATGATTTTAACTACTCAGGATATAGTTCATTGTGTTGAAGTGGAGATAAGTGCTTCTAAACCTTGTGGTAGACCGGTCCGTGCTTCTGCGAAGAGTGCGGCTTTGAGGAGTCCATATACAACGAAGTTTGGTTCTGCTGATTTATCTTCCTCTGTTGTGGTTCCTACACAAATACGCAGAGGTCTTTCTACATTTCCCAATGTTTGCATGGGTATGCCATCCAAATTTGAAGATGTATTTTTTGATCAATGGTTTAAGATTGACATAAATAATAGGAAAATGTATGTTATTTGTAGTTTAACAATAATATAGTATTTAAAAAAAAAGAAATTTGGTTTCTTTTACTTATATGCTTTTATATTGAAGGACTGAAAAATTCTCTGGAGATAATGATAAGATTAAACCTGCATTCAGATTTGGGTATGCCCTAATATCATCTAAAATGTGGTTCTACAAATTAAAGACTCATGGACAGTGGCTTGACGATGATGTGAGTTTCTTTATTTTTGAAATTCTGTTGTGTTAGTTGTTATTTCTTTCAAGTTTTTTCTAAAGTGATTTTCTTCTCTGATATTGCAAAAAATTATTTATGGTTAGTTTAGTTAATTGTTTTGGTTACTACTTTTGACAGTGTTGGTTACCTTTATCAGAAAGTTTTAATTTTTGACAATTGTTTATATCTTATGGATTTTGGTTTGTTTTTTGGTCCAGCATATCAACATTTCTTTCTACTACTTCTGAAAATTGGCTAGACACTTTGCCAATATTCAAATCAGGGTCACTACTACAGATTGTTAGTTTCATGTGAAGTTGTCTGCTTTATATGGTCAATATTATCTTAAAAATGCAGATACGACTCTACTGTCAGGGTAAGGTGATGTCGCTAAATACATACGTGGAGATTTGATGGATGTGAACACACCTTTGTTGATTATGTTTTGTTTCTCATTCACATAACAGATCTAGAGCGTTGGTTTTTGTTGATATTTGATGTGCATCGTAGACTTCTAGTAGCTTACAATTCTCTTTAACTTACCAGGACAGTCATGCGAACAAATATAATGGATGTTTGTGAGGCTTACATTTTCATTCTACTCATAATCTTGTGTAAGTGTGGGTTTTGGAAAGGTAGGTCAGATATTGATTTCTATAGTAAACCATATCTTCAGAAGGGGGAATATGATATCATTGAACTTGAATTTGCAGAAGGGGTGCCTGAACAAATTGAGGGTTAAGGTTTATATTTTTTTTTTCATTTCTTTAATTATTCCATCTAGTATGATGTTTGGTTTGATTTGTTTTCTATTTTGTTTGTTTTTCCAGTGATTGAGGTATGTTCACGGTTTGTTTTGCTGAACATTTTCTTCACCAAAAGTTTGCTGAAATGCTTAATCCATTCCCCATTATCCAATACCGAAAGAAATTATGTGTTAACCTCTTCATGCATGCTAGGAACAAGCAAGTAGGGGGATACGATTCTGATACAGAATATCCAGACAGATTTGTCCCAGAAGAATAATTTAGTTGTCTATGTCTTTTCCTTGTAAAGTTTTTTTTATCTTGGTTTTTTTGGATATTCATAACCATTTGTTAATGTTACTAAATTTTTACTGTTTAGTGAATGTTTCTATTAATGGAAGTACGTCTTTGATTATATTACCAGTAGTTTGACTTTGTTTGTTTGTTTATTTGGTTACCTCTAAAGGAACGAGTCTAAAACACCAAATATGAACAAACAAACAATGTCAAACTGCTGGTAATATAATCAAAGACGTAATTCAATTAACAGAAACATTCACTAGACAGTAAAAATTTAGTAACATTAACAAATGGTTATGAATATCCAAAAAAAACCAAGATAAAGACAACCAAATTATTCTTTTGGGACAAATCTGTCTTGATATTATGTATCAGAATCGTATCCCCCTACTTACTTGTTCCTAGCATGCATAAAGAGTTTAACACATAATTTCATCCGGTATTGGATAATGGGAAATGGATTAAGCATTTCAACAAACTTTTGGTGAAGAAAATGTTCAGCAAAACAAACCATGAACATACCACAATCACTACAAAGACAAACAAAATAGAAAACAAGTCAAACCAAACATCATACTAGATGGAATATATAATTAAAGAAATGAAAAAAGGTATAAACTTTACCCTCAATTTGTTCAGGCACCCCTTCTGCAAATTCAAGTTCAATGATATCATGTTCCCCCTTCTGAAGATATGGTTCACTATAGAAATCAATATCTGACCTACCCTTCCAAAACACACACTTAGACAAGATTATGAGTAGAATGAAAATGTAAGCCTCACAAACATCCATTATATTTGTTCGCATGACTGTCCTGGTAGATTGAAGAGAATTGTAAGCTACTAGAAGTCTACGATGCACATCAAATATCAACAAAAATCAATGCTCTGGATCTGTCATGTGAATGGGAAACAAAACATAATCGACAGCAACCCAAGGTGTGTTCACATCCATCAAATATCCACGTATGTATTCAGCGACATCACCCTCCCCCGTCAGTAGAGTTTTATAAGATAATATTGACCATATAAAGCAGACAACTTCACATGAACCCAACAATCTATAGTAGTGACCCTGATTTGAATATTGGTAGAGTGCTTAGCAAATTTTCAGAAGTAATAGAAGGAAATGTTGATATGCTGGACCAAAAAACAAACCAAAATCCATAAGATATAAACAATTGCCAAAAATTAAAATTTTCGGATAAAGGTAACCAACACTGTCAAAAGTAGTAACCAAAACAATTAAATAAACTAACCATAAATAATTTTCTGCAAAATCAAAGAAGAAAATCACTTTACAAAAAACTTGAAAGAAATAAAAACTAACACAACAGAATTTCAAAAATAAAGAAACTCATATCATCGCCAAGCCACTGTCCAGGAGTCTTTAATTTATAGAACCACATTTTAGATGATATTAGGGCATACCCAAATCTGAATGCCTAAATCTAAATGCAGGTTCAATCTTATCATTATCTCCAGAAAATTTTTCAGTCCTTCAATATAAAAGCATATAAGTAAAAGAAAACAAATTCTTTTTTTAAAAAAAAAACTATATTATTGTTAAACTACAAATAACATAGATTTTCCTGTTATTTATGCCAATCTTAAACCATTGATCAAACAATACATCTTCAAATTTGGATGGCATACCCATGCAAACATTGGGAAATGCAGAAAGACCTCTACGAAATTGTGTAGGAACCACAACAGAGGAAGATGAATCAGCAGAACCAAACTTAGTTGTATATGGACTCCTCAAAGCCGCATTCTTAGCAGGAGCACGAACCGGTCTACCACAAGGTTTAGAAGCACTTCTCTCCACTTCAACACAACAAACTATATCCTGAGTAGTTAAAATCATTTCATCAAGTACCGAAATGTTTTCTGCCTCGATTTTACCCCCTTTAGCACTTGTCAAAACATGTCACAAATACAATTAGAATTTCAACTACAAACTCCAAATTGACTGAACAGTAACAGAAATACTATAAGGAAGTAACCAATCCAATCTATGAAGGTAACTAAGATTGAAAAAAACACGAACTTCAGTAGGGGTAAAAACAACAAACTCTTTCCCAGAAGATTGACTTAAAATATCAAAAGTTGTTTTGTCATTGTTCTTGCCAATCTGTAAAAATAAAAACACTAAATAATCAATAAGACAAAAACATATAACACAGAAAAAACAAATAAATATGTTTAACCTTGTTATCATCCCTATCAATGTGAACCCCAGTAAGGGTAAAACCAATAATTTCTTTCCTAGAAGTCTGGCTTAAAATATCAAAAGTTAGTTTGTCATTGTTCTTACCAATCTGTAAAAATAAAAAACACTAAATAATCAATACAACAAAAATATATAACACATAAAAAATAAACAAATATGTTTAACCTTGTCATCATCTCCATCACTGTGAACCTCACCCATATCACCAATATCATCATCAGTTTTTTCATCAAATTGGTTTGCATTAATTTCTTTCCTAGAAGTCTGGCTTAAAATATCAAAAGTTGGTTTCTCATTGTTCTTGTCAATCTGTAAAAATAAAAAACATTAAATAATCAATACAACAAAAACATACAACATAAAAAACAAACAAATATATTTAACCTTGTTATAATCTCCATCACTGTGAACCCCACCCATACCACCAACATCATCATCAATTTTTCCATCAAACTGGTTTGCATTATTCGAACCATTACCTACATCATCAGACTCATCAGACTCATCAGATATATCATCATTATCTAACTCATTACCATTATTGCGGCCTTCCGAACCATCATCATCATCATCACCTTCATTTCCACCTTCACTAACATTAGGGCGGCCACGTAGCTGCTTTCTCAGAATCTTCCTTATGTCCCTGCAAATATCGATATGAAAACATGCAATTAAAGCTTCAAATCAACCCCTAACTTCTCAATTTCTTTCTTAACTTCAATCACCTTCTTTTCCAAAGGCCTCACCCGTATATCGACAATATTTTTGACATCAGAAAGTGAACACCCCAAATCTGTACCCTTACTTGTTTTATCCATTTTCATATCAACAACATTAGCCACCATCATGTCCATGGAAAAAGTGAAAATCACCCAAATCCAAACGATCCTTCTCATCATCCGTAATAATGAGCATTTGTATCCTCAACTAAAACAGAGTGATAATACTAAATATAGCATCTCTAAAACATTGAACAATTAAAAGAAACAAAATAGTACACGAAAAATAATAAATTAAAATCAGTAACCAAACATAATGTCAATGGTAACCAAACATAATGTTAATGGTAACCGACGTACCTGTCCAGAACCAAACACTAAATCATTCAACTTGTCATTTTTGGGAGCCTTCCTTAATTCCTTCCATCTAAATAATCTAACTTCTGACAGATTCTGGCAATGGTTTCAAACAAGAAAACTTGAAAAACATAGGGTAATCCATTCAACTTATAAGATTTACAATAATTGTCCTTGTAAAAATTATATATAACACCCCCATTCATGCCCTTCTTTAAATATCCCTTCACAGCAAGGGATAAAGAATTATTCATCTATTCAAAGACAAATTTCCCCCACGGATAACTATCAAGGTCGCCATAAAAGAGAAAGTTAATCAATACCTCATCAACATGATTATCTGAAACAGTAGCTAGTAGGAAATTGAAAACCAAGAATATAATGGACATCCTGACAGCCTCCTCATCATCATCAAATACAGCCCACCGATATATCCTCCCGATACTAGTACGGGTCACAATCTCATCTCCAAAAAACTTTTTCACTAACTGATTTTCCCTTCCCTTGAATGCAGAAATATCCTCATTTCCTTGCCAACTCAAACCAGAAATTAAACAAAATTCTGGCAGCCCGAATCTTACCTTTTTCTCACCAAACAAAAATCACATCTCCCTCTTGTCCTTTTGATAAACTTCACTCACCAAAGCCTGATGGATTATTTGTGAAAATATTTGCGGCTCCCCAACATCTATAAATTCCAAAAACAAGTCAACTTATGCTTTTCCAACTGATCTTCAGTCAATTTCTTCATAATGACAATGGGCACTTCCATGTCAAACCAATAAATTATTTTCCAGTGAAATTGCGATGGCGCTCCTCGTATTATAAATCCCAAATTTGCAAATACAATACATTACCATAGACAAACAAGCAAAATACTCACAACCTCAAATTAAACCAAATTAATCATACACATTAAAGTGGGTAACCAAATCGAAACTGCAGTACTAAAAAAATAATGAGCATCTGCATTAACATAAGGTATACAGTAACCAAATCAGAATCGAACAGTCACCACAACACAACTCTTGAGTAACAAAACCCATTTCAACATCTACACAATCAGCAGTATCCAAATATATCAGCACTAGTAACCAAAACACAATCAGCAGGTTTCCAAAACCAATTTAATCAAACCTCTATATTGTTAAAAAGTACTTAGTAACCAAATCAGAATATAATAGTAACCAACCCTCCACTTGGAGGGTACATAACCATTTTAACAAATACACATTAATTAGTTACCAAATATGACAGCACCAGTTCCCAAAACAAATTCACAAGTAACCAGAAACAACTAAGGATTCCAAATTCTTAAAAACAATTAAAATAGCACACATTTAGATATTTTTGGCGGGGGATAATATTTCGGCTATAAGCATCATCTCCAGCTTCATTCTCAACTTTGTTTGGCGGATCTTCAAAATCAGACTCCAAATCCAGCAATTCCTTACGCTTCTTAGTAACCTGTCTCCCCGATTTCTTATCCTTAAGAGGGGATTTGAACACTCCCTTCTTTCCCTGCTTTGGGGACTTGACCACACCAGCCTTCACATATTTTTCACATTCCTAGAAGAATCATCTTCCCTAATTCTTTTCCTCTTCCCATCATTCTTCTTATCAACCATCCTCGTAACATTTTTCCTCGTAGAAACCATCCTATAACACACCGCAAGAAATCACAAATGGAAAAGGCATGCAATTCAAATTGTCATAGTTTATGCAAAAAAATCGGGAACAATTACCATTTGAAAAACTTATTTGCCACATTAGCAACTCATTAAAACACTCAACTAAATTAAAGGGATACCAAGTACACTAATTATGTAAATAAAATATAAAAAATGTATTAATTCTGTAATATTTTCTGGATGAACTTTTGTTGTAATTTTTTAAAAACATGTATGTAAATAACCCTAATAGATATCCATTCAAAGTGCCAAGAAGGAGAAGAAGGAAGCCAGGCTTAAGAGGAGAGCCAACCGACCCCAAAGATCCCGAAGCTACAAAGACAAAAACTACAAGGAAGAGAAATCAGATCAAGAGTTCCTGAAGAGAAGGCAATCGACAAATCAATCCGAAACCTCAAAGGCCCGGTAAAGCACTACTAGGATCCCATCCCTAGTAAAAGATATCCAGCCAAGAGAGGAAGAAGACGAAGAGAGTTAATCTCAACGGAGGGAAGAAAAGGGATCCAATAACTCAGCCAAAGCAGTCAAAACAAAAATAAGACACATAAAAGCCCAAAGCAGGAAAAGTCCAAAGACTTGAGATAACTCTCAAAAAGGCAGATCTGACACACATCCAAGAGGAAACCATGAAAACAAGCATCTCACACCCTTTCGGAGATACCAACAGCCTCTAGGCACAATCCCCTAAGCCTAGGAAAGATCCTCAAAGATAGAATATTCGCCAATGAGAGAGGAATCGACAATCAAAGGACTAAATCCAACCAAGGAATAGCATAAGACAAATCAAATAGAGAGATCAAACCATAAACCTGAACCCACTCCTAGCCAGATCGGAGGAGGCTCAGGAGGGGGCGGAGGAATACTCTCAAGAGAGAGAAAACTTGAGAGGCGAAGGAATACTCTCACGAGTGAGGGCTTCATTTGCCTTCGCAAAAAGCATAAAGTCGTCAAAAGATAGGAGAAAGCAAGGCCATTGTGGATAGCTCTAATAGGATTCTACTTGTTAGTATCGAAAGTGCTCCTTTTCTAATATACGGTATGAATGATATCTTCGGCCATAATGGACTGAAATGTAAAACTTACTCCTTAATTTGTACCTTTTTTACAAATCCTTAAAACTTTTTTTTTATATGACTCACCCTTTAAGTTGTATAAGTACAAAAAAATCTCATTGACTTTTTAATTGAAAAAGTGATGGAAGTAACAGGGTTTGGGGGTATAACAGGAATAATAAAATTTTAAAAATACAGAATAAAATTGAATATTTTAGAAATAAAAATTAACAATTAAAACATTATAATAAACAAATTGTAAAATAAATGTAAAATTTTAAAATTTTAAAAATTTAAGTATAAAAAATAAAAAATAAAAAACAAACAATCAATAATCAAATCATAAAAATTATGAATTAAAAACCAAAAAATTAACACATACATTTGATATACTGTAATATATACATATTATAATTATATGTGTATATACTGCTAATTATATGTGAATGGCTATTAAAATTTTATTTTGTCTTGTTTAATTATTATATTGCCCTCATTGTTGCACATGTGACATGTACAAGGTAGATTTTTGCCCAAAATCAATAATGTCTTGTCAGAGTATATATCTTGTCCCATAACAAATACTTTGAAAAAATATGTCTAAAATATAAACTTTATATCAAATACTTTGAAAATATGTCTTCTTATTACCAATTGGTTTTGAGTTAGAAAACTTGATGTCTTTATATACTAAACTTTGACCCTATTTTATAAATTTAACACGTCTCGTCCCTATTTTTAGCATAATAATAATAATAATAATAATAATAATAATAATAATAATAATAATAATAATAATAATTTGAGGTTGGAATTTGTACAAAGGTACAAATTGGAGGGTTGCATTTCAGTCGGCCATGATGTTATTATGGGAACTCTCACAACCAAAGCATAAAGCTGGACTCAAAAAGCCCTATTAGGTGGTTGATAACGGGAGGAAAATGGTTAACAAGAACGATATTGATACACAAATGATTAGAAATGGTAATGGTGCGATGCGGTGGTTTTTTAATGATTTGATATCGCATCACTTTTAAAAAAATTTGCACCAAAATCGCACTGCAATTATCCTAATTTATGGAATTGTGGTACCGTAACTGCACCGCCCTGTTTTTAGTATTGAACCGCACCGCACCACCTATGAATTAAACATGTAATTTGTAACTTCAATTACAGAAAAAAAATTACATAACAAATTACTCTTAAAACAAAGTTTACATAATAAATGTTTTTGATAACAATTGAGTTTATCTCAACAAAAACAAAAATAGAAAAGCACAACAACTAGAATTTAAAAATCTTAAATAAAAATCATAATTCTCATCTTTTGGTGCGGTACACCACCGGTTTAACAGTGACTACCAACATTGTACCGCACCAGTCCCAGTTTAAACTTTTTGTACCAGAACTAGATCACTTATCCAATGGTGCAGGACAAAAATCAGTTGGTTCGATGCAGTTCAATGCAGTATCAATTTAAATTGTCATCCCCACACAAATCAGTTGATATTGAAAAGATAAAAATGATGTTGTAAGAGCAATATGCATTTAACGACACTTTTGTAGTTTTTCTAGCAACACCTAACATATTAGGCAACATTGATTGTTTTGACAAATGTCAATCACCAAAGTAAAATAATCTAGTCTCATTTACTAAGTGAGCAACACTTATCCAAATAGGCACCAAAATAGGCACCATATTTGTACAAGCAAGACCACACTATAAAACTAGAGAAGAAAGTCTAATGCAAACATGCTTCCTTTGGTGCTCATTTATTCATTTATTTACGATTTTCAATTACAAATAAAGACGCATAAATAACAAGTTGAGATTAAAATTTGTATACGCCTCTATCCTAATGGGACCTAATTTCTAAAACCTATAGACTAGAGAAGAGTATGAGATTTGGGCACGCAACCCCATCCCAAGTTCGTTGGGATTTTCTTAATTCACATTGCTGAAATAAGATACAAAAACGTATATATTAAAAGAAAGTAGTATCTGTATTCACTTATTTATAGACACCTTTACTATGAAAAGTAGAGTAATATAATTTGGATCCTTGCCTATTAATTATGAAAAAAAATTGATTATTTAAACCAAATAAATTGTTTCGAACTTAAAACTTGATTTTTTTTCCCAGTAAAATAATAATCAAATCCTAAAATGTCAAATGAGATAGTTTCAATATTTTTCAAACAGTTGTCAAAAATTAAATTGCGAATCTTATTTTCAGTAATGCCATTAATTGCACATAATAAAACAACACGTAATGAGATTTCATTCTCGCATATAAAAGATGCCAAATTGTCTTAAGCTTTCCATCGTTGAAGGAAAATATTAGTCAGTGTCTAAATTTTAGTTCGATTTAGCGACTCTTTGCTACCCTGTTCGATCTCTCTAATATTATAGTCAATCGATTTCGCTTATCTTTCAAAGTTTCTTTGTCTACTCAAACAAGTAAGTTATTATCTCTTTTCCTAAAATTATTATTGCGCTTCTTAATTTAATTTCCTTTCTTTGCTTGCGGATGTGGATTCATATATATGCTCCAATTAGAAAGGACGGATCTAACAAAGGGCAAGCGGATCTAGCATACCCAAATATATGCATTTGTTATCACAAATTTTCAAAAATCTTTTAATCCTCCCACAATTTTCTCAAATTTTCTCTCACCGTTTTAAAAAACAATAATTCAAATACCCCCCAAAATTAAGTTTTCTAAAAGAAACAGCCCACAAAATTATCAAATTACTTATACAAGCATGATACCCGTGCAAAGCACGTGCAAGTTCGTAAAATAATTGGTGGAAGTCTGAAAAGCTTTTTTACTGACATAAAGGTCACCTCAAAATGATGTAAATTATATAATAGACTCAAGAATATGCTAATTTGTATGATTAAATGTTAAAATGACTAACACCTCTTTGAGTCGTACTATCAAACAGATGATGTGCAATTTCAGTGGAAAATTTTCAAGAGTATATAATAGGCTCAAGAATATGCTCATTTATGTGATTGAAGGTTAAAAAGATTTTGTAAGACCTCTTTGAGTAATTCTATCAACCAGGTAATGTGAAATTTTGGTGGGAAATTTTCAGTTCCAATAACAAATCAATAAAATAAAGAAACAAGGAAAAACATCAATTTATTATTATTGCAATAGCAAATAAAGAAAAAGATGAACATAATTTTTTAATCTTCAAGATCATAAATGAAAGAAAGAGCCAAGTAAGGAACACTAAGAATCAACTTAATCAACAAATGGAAAAGAAAAGGATATATAAAGCTTGCCTAATAAGACGAATAAAGTAGGAATTCAACCTCACATGAAGGGTTTGAAGGGTTTCTAGGAGGTAACTTTATGCTGCTTCCTCTTCCATTGCCTTCCACCAAATGCCCCAGATGATTCAAGACTCTGAATTAAATGTGAATCAGAAAAGTCATCACTTAAAAATGCACATAACCTATCTCAATATCAAATATTATGCACAAATTTAATTCATACATTTCGTCTGCTCCTTCGCCCACCAATTCCCAGTTGAAACAGAAAAGCTTGAAAAGAATACAAAACCAAAACTAATATCAGTATTCACATCAAGGTGATTTTGCTCGGCCAAATATGAAATCAACTTCGCTTACCAATCTGAAAAGTTTCATTACCGGTAAGATCACCCCAAAATAATGTAGAGTATATAATAGTCTCAAGGATATCATTATTTTCAAACAACAAACTTAAAAATTGAACTTCAACTCATCCACCACTTACCTCTGCGCTATTGTTGTGGCAACACTCAAACCAGCCAATTCCTACAAAAACAATTGCATTCCATTAATTAACAACCACTAGATAATTGTATTAGAAAACTCGAAAAAGAGCTTGAAATTTCGAGAACACTAACCATTAGCTTGAAACCTCGAGATTTGGACCTCAAAGTTGGACACGAAAACCCCAAAAAATTATCATTCTCCCATGTCCCTGTTTTCTCTCCGTTCGCTCCCATGGAGTTTCTGTCTCTTCTTCGTTTCATTCACTGCTCTTTCAAGAATCCACCCCTCATGTGACTGATAATCCCATTCGAAGAAGGGTCATGGTGGTGGCCTTGCTGGGTATCTTGATTTGATGTGAAGATGATGCGAGAGAAAGTAGAAGAGAGGAAGAGACGATTGAACGGAAAGGGAAGAGGTGAATGAGAAGAGAGGAAGAGACGATTGATCGGAAAGGGAAGAGGCAGATTGGAGGATTGAGCGGATAAGTCAAACTCGGTAAATTAACTCACTACCAACGAAATTGACTCAAATTAAGATCACCTCATGCGACTTTACATATTTGTATTGATGTATTGATGCCACCACAATATTCGAAATGTCACCACTTACCGTATATAGGTATCTCTTGTCAATACATGTGTAGGCATGGGAGAGCAAGAACCAATTTGCAACCTAAACCGCACGCAAAAATCGCACCAAAAAATCGCATAAATAGTTCTGGTGGTATATTGTGATTTTTTAGTAAAAATTGTAACCCTTAAGATTGGGGTTGCAGTTTTGATATAGAAACTGTACCCTTGAGGGGTTCCCCTCTAGAGTTCTAAATTCTTTAGTATTTCTCATACTTTTGTGTATATTTTATAAATTTTTTAGGTTCTATTTAAGTATAGTTGTAAATTTAATTTTGAAAATATGTAATTTTGTATGATTTAAGACTTTAAATTTGAATTACTAGTTGTATTGTAGCAATATATATATATATATATATATATATATATATATATATATATATATATATATACACACACACAATGCATCTCTTAAGCGAACCAAATGGGCGAACAAGAGACGAACTTTAAAAAAAAAAGTGCACGCGGGTTGAGAAATTTCCGGGTCGGCTGTGAAATGGATGAGGTATAGAAACAAAAAACAAGATAACCCATTCTCTCTAACTTTATATTCTCCCTCTCACTACAAACCCATTCTCTATCTTCTCTGTCTCTCACACAATTCTCTGTCCAACCAAAGAAGAGGCATGATTGATCATTCCTTATCTCTGAAGAACTTCCCTACAGTCCACAAAAAGTGTTAATTCCCATATAACTATACTCCTTATAAAAAAAGAGGTCACATTTGGATGGGTGTTTTATATAACAATCATGTTTACATGGTAATGAAATAGTAATGATATATATACTATTTCATTTTATGCTATAATTAAAAGAAATCAGTCTATTTTTTTTAACTATAAAAACATAGAATTTATTACTGTTTCTATTATTATAATGTTCCTATTTTATGAAATATTAAGATTTACTTAGGGCATACTAAGTGCTCCCAATTTTATAAGTCATTCGTGGTCATCATTCTTCTTCTTTGGTTGGACAGAGAATTGTGTGAGAGACAGAGAAGATAGAGAATGGGTTTGTAGTGAGAGAGAGAATATAGAGTTAGAGAGAGAATGAGTTATCTTGTTTTTGTTTTTTGTTTCTATACCTCACCCATTTGAATTTCTCAACCCGCGTGCACTTTTTTTTTTAAAGTTCGTCTCTTGTTCGCCCATTTGGTTCGCTTAAGAGATGCATTGTGTGTGTGTGTATGTATATATATATATATATATGGAAATTGATATTTCCACATCACATTTTGATATTTCCACACATATGGCCTACATATTAGCTGACGCGTCAAAATTTTATTGGCTAATATGTAGGCCATATGTGTGGAAATATCAAAATGTGATGTGGAAATATCAATTTCCATATATATATCTTCAAAATTTGTATAGCACTAAACTTTAACTTTTCTTATAATTATTTTAGGTTCTATTTAAGTATAGTTGTAAATTTAATTTTGAAAATATGTAATTTTGTATGATTTAAAACTTTAAATTTGAATTACTATTTGTATTGTAGCAATATATATATATCTTCAAAATTTGTATAACTTTAACTTTTCAATTTGAGGAATTGAAAGTTTTGAATTAATTTGTGATTGATTTTAAAAATTTTAACTTTTTGTAGCTAAGTATTGTTTATAATGTTGAGATTTCTTGGGAATTTAAAAAGTATGACATGTTTATTAGTAATTTTTTTCAATTGGTTTTCGACCCAAAATCGCACGCTTTAAAACTGCACCGTAAAAACCGTTCCGCACCAATTCAAACGGTTTCATATTGCAGTTTTTGATTTTAATAACAGCACCAAATGTGCGGATTTTATTTAAAACTGCACCATGCTCACCACACCTATGTGTAGTGTACATGTATATCTATAAAATAAGTGTAGTTTTCTTGCTTTAAAAATTAATACATAAAGCTTGAATTTTGTAACCGTTGTGTGGAGTATTCTTGCTAACAAACTTTGTGCATCTCTTACCAATACATCTATAGATGAATTCAAAAGCCGTTATAGCAGTGGTTAAAGTACTTGTTTTGCATCCTAAATTTTCGAACTAAAAGGAAGAATGACACTAAAAATTAACAAACTTTCACTTTTTTTCTTTTTTTAACCATCAATTATTTGTTTTTTTTCATTTTAAGCTCTAAACTCACGAGAGATCCCATTTTCCCTAAAAACATTACATATCGTTAGTTGAACGTTAATAATTTTTTAATGATCAACCAGGTCAACTCATGATACTTAACGTTTCCATAATCTCTCTCATGAGTTTGCCATTTAAATTGTTAAAAAAATAGATAATTGTTAAAAGCAGCAAAAACATGAATCTTGGTTGATTTTTAGCGTCACTTATCCTCCAAATTAATAAATGTTTGCATATATTAATTATTGTGAGTGATAATATGGTGATTTCTTTTGCCCTTTTTGCTTGTGTTATACCTTAGGAGACGAACTATTTATTCTGTATTTTCTAGTAACCATGGAATTCAACAAAGAAGAAGCCATCAGGGCCAAAGAAATCGCCGAGAAGATGATGCAAAGTGATGATTTTCAAGGGGCTCGAAACATTGCGTTGTGGGCCAAAAATTGTTTCCTGAACTTGATAACATTTCGCAGATGTTAGTTGTTTGTGATCTTCATTGTTCTGCTCAAAACAAATTATCCAGGGGAGGAATGTGTTTGAAAAAATCACCTCCCAAATACTGTTGTCTTTGATAAATTAAATGGCCAAAAATATCAGTACACGCCAAACAAATTAAATTTGCAGTTCCACCAAAATAATAATCATTGCAGGAAATGATGATAAGAAATAACCAAGCACGAGACACCAAGATTTTTAATGTAGAAAACCCTCTATAACTAAGAGGTAAAAATCACGGGACGATCTCCAAAAAAATCCACTAGAATAAACTGAGAGAATACAAAGATATCCTAATTTGAGTACACACTCAAATTATCTCACCACAATAACTATGTGATAAAAACCCAAACAAAATATCTATTTGCTTTATCTTTATTTCTCTATGTTTTTCTAAACTCTCGGATGAAATTCCTTCACTATTTTCTCTCTTGCTCTCGGATGTTTTTGTTCTCTCTCACTCTGATAATTTCCTTCAGCAACATGGGAGGATATATAAAGAAAATGAAAACTAAACCCATGACCTATGCTAATCACCTAAGCTAAGCCACTAACAAGAAAAATCAAAAAACTTGTGACCTATGCTTTTCTTTTCTCAAAAGCTTGTCTGCCATTTTTCTTTCTTTCTCGTGACATTCTTTATTCTCCTCCATTGTCTGTTATTCTTCTTATTGGTGAGGACCCACCACCCACCATGGAGTACAACAATCTCCCCCTCCGAACCCATAAGAGAGTATTTTTTTGTGACCCCGTCACTTGGAATTCATCCCGACCAATTCTTTGCCAAATTCCAGCTTGTTGCGTGTCACAACTTTTGTCAACATATCTGAGGGGTTCTCGTTGGTATGAACTTTCTTGACTTTCATCAACTCCTTTTCCATCACTTCTCGAAGTCAGTAATAACGAACATCGATGTGCTTAGTACGATTATGATAAGTAGCGTTTTTGGTCAACTCAATTGCACTTTGACTATCACAATAAACCACATATTCATCTTGTGTCAGACCCAACTCTTGAAGAAATCGTTTTAACCATAACATCTCCTTGTCTGCTTCTGTAGTGGCGATGTATTCTGACTCAGTTGTAGACAAAGAAACACACTTCTGTAACTTGGACTGCCATGATACAGCTCCCCCTGTAAAAGTAAATAAATACCCCGAAGTAGACTTCTTCTTTTCAAAGTCTGTCATGTCTGCATCTGTAAAACCTTTCAAGACTGGACTCAAACCACCAAAACCTAACACACAAACTGGAAGTAGCTTTCAAGTATCTAAGGATCCACTTAACTGCTTCCCAATGTTCTCTACCAGGATTTGACAAATAACTACTCACAACGCCAACTGCGTGAGCAATATCCGGCCGTGTACAAACCATTGCATGCATAAGACTCCCTACAGTAGAGGAGTAAGGAACTGTTGCCATAACATCTCTCCCTTCCTTAGTACAAGGATACATACTCTTTGTCAATTTAAAATGATTGGCTAGTGGTATGCTAACTGGCTTAGCATTACCTATATTGAACCTTGCAAGCACCCGCTCAACATACTTCTCTTGTAACAACTACAACCTCTTGGTTTTCCTGTCACGAACAATCTTCGTGCCCAAAATCTGCTTAGCCGGGCCTAAGTCCTTCATATCAAAGGACTTGAACAACTCACCCTTGAGCCTGTGAATCATGTTAGCATCTTGCCCAACTATCAACATATCATCTACATATAGCAACAGAATAACGAAGTTACCATCTGGAAACTTTTTCACATATACACAGTGATCTGCAATTGTTCTACTATAACCTTGATCCACCATAAATGAATCAAATTTCATGTACCACTGCCTTGGGGCTTGTTTTAGGCCGTACAAACTTTTCTTCAACCTGCAAACCAAGTGCTCTTTCCCTTTAACTTCAAATCCCTCTGGCTGCTCCATGTAGATTTCCTCCTTCAAATCGCCATGACGAAATGCAGTCTTCACATCCAACTGCTCAAGCTCAAGATCCATACTAGCTACTAACCCCAACACCACTCGAATAAAAGTCATCTTCACAACCGGAGAAAAAATCTCCTCAAAATCAATACCTTGCTTTTGAGCAAAACCTTTGACGACCAACCGAGCCTTGTACTTCACTAGTTTTTCACCATCCTTTTTCAGCTTGAACACCCATTTGTTCTTTAATGCTTTCTTGCCCTTTAGAAGTGTAGTTAACTCATAAGTGTGATTCTTGTGCAAAGAATCCATCTCTTCTTGCATAGCCATCAGCCAATTATTTTTCTCCTTATGAGTCTTGACTTCCTGAAAATTCTCTGGTTCCCCCTCCTCAGCAACTAAAAGATATTCAGATGAAGGATATCTGATTGATGGCACACGTCCTCTCGTGGATCTTCTTAGTTGAGGTTCTTCAATGTCAGGTTGCTCCTCCTGATCAACACTCTCTACATCTGACCCATCACCATCGTGCAAATATGTATCAGTCACATCTTCATTCTGACCTCCTTCTCCAACTGTGGCATTCTGTAATGGAGAAGGAACTTCGCTGAGGTCTGGAACTCTATTATCTCTGGCCTGTGCAACATTATCAAAATTCTCATAATTCTGGTGCTCGTGAAACACCACATCTCTGCTTCTGAATAATTTCCTCTGCACTGGATCCCATAACCGATATCCAAACTCTGCATCTCCATAGCCAACAAAAACACATGGAGTAGATTTGTCATCAAGCTTCGCTCTTTGTTCCTTGGGGATATGTGCAAAAGCCTTGCACCCAAATACCCTCAAGTAAGAATATGACACATCCTTACCACTCCAAATCTCCTCTGGAATCTGAAAATTCATAGGCGCTGATGGAGATCTATTAATCAGATAGCAGGCAGTGCGAACAACTTCACTCTAGAATGACTTGGGTAGTTTAGCCATTCTCAACATGCATCGCACTCTCTCAACAATAGTGCGGTTCATTCTCTCAGCTACACCATTATGTTGTGGGGTACCAGGAACAGTCTGCTCATGCCGAATGCCATTTTTGTTATAATAATTAGCAAACTCCTTTGATGTGTATTCCCCTCCGTTGTCGCTGCGAAGACACTTCAATAATTTTCCAGTCTCCCTTTCAACCATAGCATGAAAACTCTAAAAATACTGGAATACCTGGTCTTTTGTTCTCAACAAATATACCCACACCTTTCGTGAAGCATCATCAATAAAAGTAACAAAATACCTATTTCCACCCAAAGACTCAACCTCAATGGGTCCACATACATCAGAATATACTTTCTCTAGTAACTCTGATTTTCTTTTAGCTGAACTACTAAAACAAACTCTATGTTGTTTCCCAAATAAACAATAATCACAAGGGCTTAAAACAGTACCTTTAGCAAAAGGAATGAGTGACCTTTTTGCTAATAACTGCAACCCTTTCTCACTCATGTGGCCAAGCCTCTTATGCCACAAGTTTGGCGAAGAGTCATCCTCCGCTGCATTCAACTCACTGGAACACACCTTCACATGAGTCTTGTACAACGAGCAACAAGCAGCACCTCTTGCAATCACCATAGAGCCTTTGGTAAGCTTCCATTTTCCACTGCCAAAGTGATTCTCATAGCCTTCTCTGTCCAAGGCCATGCCAGAAATTAAGTTGAGACGCAAATCAGGAACGTGTCTAACATCCCTCAAGGTAATAGTGCAACCAACACCTGTCTGAATACAAACATCTCCAATTCTAATAATCTTGGACTGATTAGTATTCCTCATTCTCACATACCCAAAGTCTCCAACTTTATAAGTTGTGAAGAACTCCCTCTTGGGTGTAGCATGATACGAAGCACCAGTATCTACCATCCAATCAACTTTCTGATCATCAACATGCAAACATTCTTCTTCCCCAAATGAAAGAATCACAACATCTTCAGTGACTATGGCTGCAGTGTTCTTCCCCTTAACCTTTTCTTGCTCATCATTTTTCTGCTTGTCTAACCAGCTCTTGCAATTTCTTTTGTAATGACCTTCCTTATTATAATAGAAGCATCTATACGTATCGCCTTGTCTGGTCTTTGACTTGCTCCGGTAATTTTTGCTTTTGCTACGACTTTTATCTCCTTGGTGAAATCCCCTGAAATTGCTTCTGCCTCTGTTCTCTGCAACAAGAGCCTGTGTCTCGAAATTAAAGCCTTGCTTCTTTCGCCTAGTCTCCTCATTATGAAGACTGTCTTTGACCGACTGCATGGTCGTTTTTCCTGTTGGAGCTAAATTGCTTAGAGACACCACCAAAGTTTCCCAGCTGTTCGGCAATGAACTGAGAAGCAAAAGAGCCTGAATCTCATCATCAAGTTTTAACTCCATAGTGGACAACTGGTTCACTAAACCTTGAAACTCACTCATATGCTCCGACACACTGCTCCCGTCTTTGTACTTCAAGTTCACAATTTTTCGAATCACAAAAGTTTTATTTTGTGCATTTTTTTTTCTCGTACATGGACTTTAGTGTTGTCCATAGAGTATGAGCATCCGTCTCCTGCGAAACATGGTGGAACACACTTTGATCAATCCATTACCGGATGTGACCAATAGTCTTCCTGTTCATCTTTTTCCAATGAGCCTCAGATTTATCCGCGGGCTTCTTTCCCACGAGCTCCAACGGTTCATATAAATTCTTACAGTAAAAGATATCTTCCATTCTGGACTTCCATATCGAAAAATTTGAAGAGGTCAATTTAATCATGGCTCCACCTGATTCCTCCATAGAATTTATCAAAAACAACTGAGCGAAATAACCTTAGCTCTAATACCAATTGTTAGGAAAAATCACCTCCTAAATACTGTTGTCTTTGATAAATTAAATGGCCAAAAATATCAGTACACGCTAAACAGATTAAATTTACAGTTCCACCAAAATAATAACCATTGCAGGAAATGATGATAAGAAATAACCAAGCACGAGACACCAAGATTTTTAACTTAGAAAACCCTCTATAACTAAGAGGTAAAAACCACGGGATGATCTCCGAAAAAATCCACTAGAATAAACTGAGAGAATACAAAGATATCCTAATTTGAGTACACACTCAAATTATCTAACCACAATAACTATGTGATAAAAATCCAAACAAAATATATATTTGCTTTATCTTTATTTCTCTCTGTTTTTCTAAACTCTCGGATGAAATTCCCTCACTATTTTCTCTCTTGCTCTCGGATGTTTTTGTTCTCTCTCACTCTGATAATTTCCTTCAGCAACATGGGAGGATATATAAAGAAAATGAAAACTAAACCCGTGACCTATGCTAATCACCTAAGCTAAGCCATTAACAAGAAAAATTAAAAAACTTGTGACCTATGCTTTTCTTTTCTCAAAAGCTTGTCTGCCATTTTTCTTTCTTTCCCGTGACATTCTTTATTCTCCTCCATTGTCTGCTATTCTTCTTATTGGTAAGGACCCACCACCCACCATGGAGTACAACAGAATGGACCGGTACAAAATCCTTTAGCTTGAAAGAGTAGTTGATAGGCTTCTACTTCTATCAAGAGGCAATATAAGAAATATGCTTTGTTTTTTCATCCTGTTAAGAACAAATTTCCGGGTTCAGAACCAGCGTTTAAGCTAATTGGAGAGGCCTACATTGTTCTATCGGACAAAGAAAAAAGGCGGTCATATGATATTTGCGTCAAAATTCTCATAATGAAAATGCAAGTGCTAATTATATGGATGGTAAAAAATGAAGAAAAAGGACCTTTCAGCAATGAAAATTTCAATTTTGGTAGTACAGAGCAGGAGACTGAAGATTGTCTTGATTCGGAGTTCAATGATTTCGACTGCCAAACGGACAAAGAACGCTTCAACGTTAATCAAATTTGGGCGTGTTATGATTGAACTGATGCAATGCCTAGAATTTATGCCTTTGTTAGGAAGGCTTTTTCGCCTCGATTTTAACTTACTTAATTCTTGGCTAAAGGCTAAAGGCTTACCTGTGGCTTGTGGCAAATTTAAGCAGAGCGAAACTGTCCCAACTTCGAATCCTTTTATGTTCTCCCATCAAGTTCATTTAGAAAAAATTAGCAGCCAAGGTTCTTACATGATTTATCCGCGAAAAGGGGAGATTTGGGCACTCTTTAAGGGATGGAAATTCGACTCGGAAAATCATAAAAGATAAAAGTATGAAACTGTGGAGATTTTATCGGATTTTGGGCATGGGACTAGCATAAAAGTAGGACTTTTAGAAAAAAAATTGAAGGGTTTGTTCGCTTGTTTATGCCAATAACACAAGAAGGGATTGTTGCACTTGTTGTACCACCTAATGAGCTATTTAGATTTTCTCATAGAATTCCCTCATTTAAAAGGACCGACTGTGAAGGAAAAGGTGCCCCAAACCCAAATGGATGTTTTGAGCTTGATCCTGCTGCTCTATTTATCAATCCCAATGGTCTTTAAGACTTGAGGATGTGAAGAAAGGCTCAAAGACGATGATTCATGTTGGCTTCTTTCTTTTTCTCTCTCTCTCTCTTTTGGTTTGTTTGTGTGTGGAACTTATTACTAGTATTGGTTTCATGTTAGTGAGGATTTTTATTGAAAATTGGTGGGATGTTTTTAATGAAATTTTTTATTTTAATAAGGTGCTTCACATTTTAATAATTTTCATATTGCATTTGCAATTGTTGTTGATGCCGTATTTTTCGTCAACAACATACATAGCATTGATAACATTTATTCCCTTATTGTTTTGTTTGAGCATATAAAGTCATTAGAAATGGTTCATATGCCGAGTCAGCTGTATACCCATTTTGTTTCCAACAAAAAGAAACTGTGATCCGTATACGACTATTTTTAACCTCTAGCACCAATTTTTCTTTTCGGCTAGGAGCGAAACCAGAATTTTTGTTAGTAGGAACAAAAATATACGACATTGCAAACAAAATTAATAATAAAATACTATGCTCCAAAAACCAAAAGAAGTGGGTTCACATTAAATGAATAATAATATTAATATTCAACACTATGTATTGAACTTATTTAAGTTTTATTACGACATAAAAATAGCTTCTTTCGTTTTAAAATATAGTATTTAACAAGTTTTTTAATAGGCAATTTGAAAATTTTAAATTCTAAATTGACATTAACTTATTTAATTTTTGTTAGTATAATTACGAATATTATAAACTATTTAAGAAATATTACTAATTATTGTTAGGAATTAAGTTGACGTGAACCAAACTTAAAATAAACAGAGATAAATTAATACGATATTTAATGTGGAAAACTCTTAAAGGGAAAAAATACAGGTCAAACTTCGAATCTCCATTATATAAATAATAATGGGCTTACAATAATCTTGCTAAGTTTTACGCCCTAAAATTTGAGGTTACACACTATTATAATTTCCACGGCACAACTTTTTGCATAAACTAAAAGTTGCAAAACCCTCCCTACCACAATACAACTTTTTTACACGGAATATAAAAGTTACAAAAACTCTCTCCCTCACACAACCCCAAAACCCCCTCACACACGATCTCAACTCTTAGAATGCTACATGATTTTTGGTTGTGTTACACTTCAACAACTAAACATAAGACCCTATTTATAGAGTACCTACAAATCTCCTCTTCCTATGCAAAATAGAACACTTCCAAAATAATACTCCTACCAAAAATAAAACTCCTTGTCATAATAAGACTCCACCATATAATAAATATCCTATTAAAAATAGAACACCTTTTTTTCATAATAGTAATTCTTTTCTGAATAGGATTCGAGTAGTAACCCAACAATAAACTTTGTTGTGTTCAAAACTTAAACGAAATATATTAATTTTAAATTCAAAATTTGTCAAATTAACCTTTAAAAAATTGATATTAATCTTATATTTTGTAATAGAGGGAATATATAAAATGATTACTGATTGACTGTAATGGGAATGAGTAGCGTAGCTTGCTGGGAGATTAATCTTCAAACTACTATACAATTAAATTGTGGGGATATTTTTTTTCATAAGGAGAGATGATAATGAAATAGCAGTGAACAGGAAGTTCCAAAGATTCAAAAAAAAAATTTGAAGAAGAATCACGACTTTTTTTATTTTCTCTCTAATCAAGAACTCTAACCACCGTCTTAGAACCAAAAGGGCTCTTCTACTTATGAAGAGATGATCCCCTAAACTTCTTTTCTTTTATTCTTCATTGTCTAGTAATAATTTATCCTATCTTCTTGTCGAGTTTGTTTTCCATTTGTGTGAAACTTGTTTTCTTCATGAGATGATTGATTTATTTCTCTTTTTGTGAGAGGATTCCATTATAGTTTTTTTTGTGAGATTTTGCTTTCTCTGATTTAGAGATTATTTTTCTCGTTTCGTGAGAATTATTTTGGTGCGCGGATTGATGAAAATAGATTGTTGAGATTTGAGTGTGTCGTTATCATGACAACTTGTTATTTCCGTTGCTCGTGTTAAAAAATTGCTTATATGTGCACTTTTTATTATCATCTTTAGTATATGACTATGTTTTCAGGAGTATCTGTAGTGTCCATTAGGCACTAGTTGTAGCTATTTGGCCCTCTTTCCAATTATCTATTATTTTGTTTGATACCATTTTAATTATTTTTATTGTGATCTTTCCATCTTTTGTAAAAGATAAAGATGATAATTTAATATATTTCAGTCTTTTGGATTGATTGACAAAAAAATAAAATAAGGATAATAATATATCTCACAACTAATATGTCAACTTTTTAATTGCGAGCTATGTGAATAATTATAGTTGGTAAAATTTTAACAATGCATTTAATATAGTGAGCCAATTTTATAATACTACTCAATTCCAAGTATTGATATATATTACAATCGTAATAAAGCAAACAGCTCTCACAATAGATAACATGACTCATAAAATAAATAGAAACCACGGTATTCAATAAATAGCAATATAAATATGAATGAAATTTTAAGAGCCCGTAGGAAGGAGTTTTATAAGGTGGACTAAAAGCACATTTAAATTAGAAATGAAAATGTGGTGGTTTTTGGTAACTCTTTTAAAACATTTTTAAAGAGTAAAGATTTGAGTTCAAAACCACTTTTAGTTGAAGCAAAAAATTTGTGCTTGTAGCTAACCCACTTTTGGTAACAGCACAAAGTACAAAGTTATCTTTAAATTGTCGAAAAGAAATAAAAGTTCATAGCATGCAATTATTTTAACACCTTCAAATGCACTAAACACTACTTTAACTTTTTACAAAATTACTTTTGACAAAAAACTGTGTATTTAAAAATACTTCATCTGCCGCACCTCCTTGCAAAACGAGCACTAAATATACCAGTATGTATGTCCCTACTAATATCGATATGATAAAAATATGTAACTGCAAGTGTACACTGACAAGTACATGTTGAACTCACAAAGACTAGATTAATTTTAAAATATCTTTAATATTTATTACAAACGAATTAGAAATAAAGATGGAGAATTAATTAACTACAATTAAACTAATTAGAATATTAAAACTAATAATGAGGAAGTAAACTAGGAATCCGAATTCATTAAACAATAAACATAATAAGTAATTCAATCTCTTCTATTTTTATAACTTATTTATGGTTTTGATCTCTCTTCTCTTTAATTTAGTAATTTTATAATTAACGTGGACAAACATAGATTATGAAAATTTAAGGATTAACTATAATCCATCAAAACTTCTTCGAGCAAGCATGAATTATGAAAAACTCATATCTTAACAATAATATATCATAATCTCTTAATTAATTTAAAATCACATAAGAAATATAAAACAAATGTATTTCAATAACGAAACATGAAGACGAAATCAATTAAACATTAAAGCACAATTAATAAAAGAGATAAAAAAAAATATTGTCATGACTAATTATTTAATGTCATCTTCATCCTAGATTAAAGAAATTAACTAGATATGAAAATAAATAAACTATTTAAAATAAAGAAGAAGATTAAAAATAAATAAATAAACTCTATTTATTAACGATCATCCAACGAGAATATAATAAAGAAATAATTTAATTTTACTCCTACTCCTACTCCTACTCCTACTCCTAACTAATACATAAAAAATACCTAATATCTAATTCTCCTTTCCCTAAAACAAAAAACCTATTTATATGAAACAATAAATTGTAACCTAATATAAGGTACATTGAACTTGGTTTTCCTTTTTTTCTTTTATCTCTTTATCTTTAACTTGACTTCAACTTTTTTCATGATAATCCTCCAAGAGTCATTTTTCATCTTTAAAAATTGAAACAATTATCTTTTACTTATTCACCAAAATAAACAAGATAAATCCTACAAAACAAAATAAAATATATTAGTTAAATAAAATAAATATATAAAATAATAAAGATGAGAATATTAAAATATATAAAAAATGTGTATATCAAATATCGTTTTAAATAAAAAATTGCAAGTATAATATGTATTATATAAAACTAATTAACAATTTCAAAACAACAAAAACTTGTATTATGAACTTAAGAAATTAAGATAATTAGAATATGTAATTTTGCCACAAACTTATATTAAGGCCCTATATATTTTTGGTTTGTTTTAAAACATTAGATTATTATTAACTTTTTGAAAGTCAATTTGAAAAATTTTCAAATCAAAATTGATGTGATTCATTTATAATTATATAATTATAAAATATAATAATAAGTCATATATTTAGATATATAGTTTATAATATTTATTGTTTTAAATTATTATGCACTTTAGAAATTTAGCGAACTAGTATATGAATATATGAACCTACAAATAAATTTCTATTAATATATATATATATAATATATATATATATATATATATATTTATGGGTGCATATCCACAGCAACCGGTTGCTGCCAGCAACCAAATAAAAGGTCATGCCACTACAAGCTGTAGCGGCTGAGACAATCAATATGGGACATGACGCTACAACTTGTAGCGGCTAGGACAATTAATATTAATATTAATATTTTGTAATATTATTATTACTAATATTAATATTTTGTAATATTAGTATTTATAATCACTTAGTAGTTTGTTATATTAATTTTAAATATTAAATGCTAAATTTATTTCTCTTTGGATGCGCACCCATTATTTCTCTTTATCATTGTATTGGCTAAAATTACATCAATTTTGAAATAATAAAAATATCTCACTATCTTTTAAAAAGTCAGTAATGATCTTATATTTTGAAATAGAGAGAGTATAAGAAATTAATTAATAATCTCATAATAATAAAATCTTGTATTAATTATTATGAACTTTAAATATTTAAAGAATAAGCATATGTACATTTGTCACACAAGAAAAAAGACGAAGAAAACAAAAACAAAAACAAAAATAAAAAAAATTCTAGCTAGATCGATGAGATAATATGGCTCTCCAATATGATAAGTATGGTATATTTTATCGATGATGAAACTTTATTAGGTTTTGGTGGATAAACTTTTAATACTTAAATCTTTGGATAATGTTTTAAAGTTTTCTTTCAACAAATTAATCAAAAAAGAATATTTATTATCTTAGAGGTTATTTGCAAATTTGTTAATATTAAGGATACATATTGGGAGCTGATAGTGTTTTTAATATTTCTGCATGTAGGGCCCGCTGTTTGGCTAAATCAATATTGCCGAGAAAGTTGAAGAATTAATGTTCCAAATTTGCCGCCAAC